>JAVJIF010034798.1:0-67678 GCA_038442645.1 Agave tequilana | reverse complement strand
AGAGAAAAAAAATATATATATATAAATAAACATCACCTATTAAGCTGGACAATCGTGCCTCAAGAAGCATGATTATTCACGCCTAACGGTGGTAAAGGAAATAAATAATCCCCTTTAGTTTTGTGGCCTTTTTTACTCGAGACCTTAAACCCGAGGGATGTTTTCTCATCTGGTGCCCTAAGACCGTCTGGTTTGGGAGTCATCGGTTAGAGGCTCGTTATAAGGGTAAACTAGAAAGCCTAAACTAAGGGAAGAAAAAAAAAAAGAAAAAAAAATATACATATATAAATAAATAAATGGCTTGATGGTTGGAGTTGAAATCCCAGAAATTTTTCACTGAGCACGGTGTGCATATTATCTAGGTTTTATGAAAGATAAAATATGCAATCCAATTTTGAATTCTTACCTTAATTAAAAACAAGATCTTGCATGGATACTAAGTTAAGAAAGAATGATTATAGGTGGACTTATGACCTTAGATCACTTATATTTTTTTGCAAAAATAGTTCGTAAACATGTCTCTTGTTCAAAATGCGTTTTCAAAACACTAACATTTGTCTTCTTTCTTTATGGATTTTGTGCGTGTAATCCGCTGAAAACCCTCAGGAGACAACACTCCTCCTCTAGGATAACCTAGAGGTTTAACGGCTTGTTGCACATGCTCAGTGCAATCGCGTCACCTGCGAAAGTGGTGTAATAAAATTGGTAGTTAGGATTTTCTTTTCTCTTTCTTTGTTTTTGCTCGGGACGAGCAAAAGAATAAGTGTGGGGGTGTGATTGGTATTCAATTTTGCATATTTTACCTCATAATTCCCATGCATATTACAAATAAATATATGATTTTTACTCATCTTCTCTATATATTTACAGGTTCACACTCTAATGGAGAGATAGCCCATTAATCACTTTAATTAGCAATAATTAAAGGGATTAAATTCAAGATTAAGATAAGCCCAAAATTTGAATCCAAGATCCAGAGAGATCCGCGTAACAACTCCAGATTCTAGAAGGCCACGTGGATAACAACCTTTCAACCAACCTACAACAGAAATCTGTTGCTGAACAGATTCTGTTTTGCCGCGCCTTGCCGCCAAAACGCGACAGATCCAGGGTTGTTGGATCTCGGATTTTGCGCCAACAAACTAGGCTCTCGAAGCTTCTCTCTCAGCCTATAAATATCTGCACCTGACCTGCGAGCAAAGACTGAAGAGAGAAGAGAGGAGAAATTGTTAGTTGTTGTAATTTTCATAGGTTTTTCTCTAGGTTTAGTTCTTTAGTCCCTCTTCTTCTTCTCTAGATACTTTGTAAAAGAGAGAGATTGTGAGAGAGAGAGCTTGTGTAATCAAGGTGTGACAACTTGAAGCAACAAGGATTCATCCATTCTCCTTCCTCTACTTGAGTTTGGTTCTAGTTTACTTGCTTTCTTTAATTGCTTTCTTTACTTGCTTGCTTTAAATCCTTGCAATTTAATTCATGTTTTGTTTTACTTTTCTTATGGCTTGTAGCTAATTCTTTCTCCATGTACTAGCTAACCACTAGCCTTGCCATCTTCACTAACTCATGGGTGATTGCTTTATTTCATCTTGCAAGTTGGATGGTCTTCTCTTCTCCGATGGGTTAAACCACCCTTCATCTACATGAGAAAGTAATTAGATCAACACGCAAGACGAAACCTACGCCGATGGAGTGACAACATGAGGCACGCCTTCACTATCACGGAGTTTAGTAAGTATTGGTAAGGTAGTAAGGTAAGCTAGTCATGGTTTGTTTTCTTCCATTTCATTCTTTTTAGTTGTTAGTCCAAATACAATCTTCTTTGATTTCTTTCCACTTTTCCATCATGAACATATTCATCCATTCTTTCATTTCTTGTTCCATGATTGTTTTATTCTTTTAAGAACAAAGAAGAATTCTCGTTTACATTTCTTCACTACGATTCGTAACGCTTCCATCGCTAGCTCTCCCTGAGAATCGACTCGGTATAGCCTTATGCTATAACGGAGATAAGAAAGGATACATCGATACATTTACATAAACCTTTCTCATCTTAATCACCTCGCCACTTCTCCAGGCCGACGATCAGTTTTTGATCGGCTGTCGGTACATGTCCCAATGAAGCATCACAAAAGGAGCGTCTCGCGAGATCCACCCTCTGCATCCGTCAACATGACCGCAAGAGGACGAGAGTTACGCAGGGGAACACAAACACCTGACGACACCCCCCATAGCTCCCCAGATCCAGATTACAGCCCAGGCCTAGGCGAAGTCTTGGTGCATGAAGAAGGTATTTTCCGAAACACCAGATCTAGGGTCGCAATACCCTATAATTATGAGCAGCCTTCCTCTTCGACGGTCCTAGCCTTGCCGGAGCCCAGGAGATCACTCCAACCATCGGATGAAGAAGATGAAGATAGTGGGTATGCCTCTTCGGCAACCGTCAGCTCAGTGCGAACAAATAGAGCATCAATCAACATGGCTGATAATGTTAACGACGATCTTCGTCAACGTTTGGAAGCTCAAGAGCAAACTTCCAAGACTCAGCAAGAGGCCCTGAATAATATTCAACAGATGCTTGCTCGACTCCTCAGTAATCGGAATGACAATAATGCCGGGAGCAATCACGACGAGGAGGAACATTTCAGCAATGAGCAGCCAAAGACGGGGAAATCCAAGGAAGGTTCTTCCTTAGACGCCGAAGTCCTTAAAGGCCTCCAAGCTCAAATTGCATCCCTGGCTCAGAGGGATGAGCTAAAGAAAGTAGGGGCAGTCCGTCCCTACCCATTGGAGTGGGATTCGGTGCCATATCCACCGAAGTTCAAACCACCAACGTTGCATACGTATGATGATAAAAGTTCACCAAATCAGCACATCTACTACTTCCGGTCTCAGACTGGTAATGTTATAAGCAACGACGCCATCATGGCTAGGCTGTTCATTGGCACCTTAAAGGGGTGGCATTTGACTGGTTCCGAAGTCTCCCTCCAGGCTCTATCAATTCCTTGATCGACCTGGAAACCTGGTTCCTCTCTCGTTTCTATGAGGACGATACCGAGGTAACCATGGACAAGCTTCTCTCCGCCGTGCAGAAGAAGGGCGAATCTGTCCGTGACTACATTGAGCGGTTCAGAAATCTGTCTTTGATGTGCCCAGCAGGGATACCATTACCCATGCTCTTACAGACGTGCAGGCACAACTTCTTGGACCAGGTAGAAGTTCGCATGGGGGCTGTCAAGGCCCACACTTGGAAAGAATTAGTCGAACAAGCTGAGATAGTCGAAAAGTCGGCTAAAAAGTTCGAACCATCCACCCCTAGAGGCAGATGGGGTATGAACAGTAAAGGACGTAGCGACCTACCGCAATCTTCTCAAGCCAAAGGGAAAGAGACTATGTCTGTGGAGTTATCCGGGGACGTGCAGTCGAAGGCCAAGAAGAGCGACTTCAACAATCAGGACCTAAATTCCCTCCAAAACAGTACTCCTTTAAGGACGATCAGGTAGTCACGATATTCCATCTACTCCATAAAGGGAATAAGATGAAGCTACCAGATGCTCGGCGTCCCAATGAGATAGGACGCACAAACGATCCCAAATACTGACTCTATCACAGGATGATCCACCATCCCACCGACAAATGCTATGTCCTCAAAGATAAGATTCAAGCCTTGGTCAACGCCGGGGTTCTGACATTGAAGACAGAGCAGAAGAAAGTCATTGCCAATATGGTGACTCTCGAATTTAGCTGTACCCAAAAGGTCACAGTTCCTGACGGGACCTATCCAACCCCTGCGTCACGGTTGGAAGTCAAGCATCCTCCAACTAAAATTCAAGATAATGAGGGTCTTGTTCCCTTAACATTGGAGACAGGGGAAGTCATGTGGGTACACCCAGACCTCGTCCAAGACAAGCAGTGGGATTCAAAGAGGCCCAAGCCAAAAGGCAAATCTTACAATGTCATCTCCATCCTGCCAGACGACGGCAATCTTACGTCAGCTTCCCTCAGTGATTCAGAAGGAGAAAAACATGCTTGCACAACGCAGGCTGACATACCTCAGCCGACGGGCACTCGATCTGGAAAATCATACTTAAGGCAGTATGAGAAGTCTACTGACGAGATACAACAGCAAACAACGTTAGTACAAATACCAGCATCCGCTCCAATTCCAACCAAGGAAAAAGAGAGGCCTAAGGAGATACGATTCGACCACGTGTTGAAGAAACCATCAGGCTAAGGGTTTGATACGCCCTTTCAGTTTGACATATTGGCTCAACTGGCCAATATCCCAGCTCGTATCACTATACACGAGCTCCTTCGTCTCTCAAAAGAGACAAGAGAAGCACTCAGGGATGCGCTAGCCAATTCAGAATCCTTTCTGACATGCATGCCAGAGGTCCCTAATGAAGACGTTCAGTCTCCTTACCCTGAATGTCATCACACACAATCAAAGGTGCCCGTCATTACATTCACGGCGGAAGATATGCTTCTCAAAGACAACAAGCACGATCGACCTCTGTACTACACCGGATATATCGGTTCAACGTGCATTGAAAGAATACAAGTCGATCCGGGGTCCGCACTCAGCATCATCCCCAAAAGGCTTCTCTACTTCCTTGGCATACCGCTGTATAGGTTGTCCGCAACCACCACTACAATATACGGTTTCAATGCCGGGAGCAGTCACCCACTTGGGAAAATTCGACTCCGTTGCAGAATCGGGAGCCTGAAGTCAGAAGTGACATGCTATGTCATTGACGCTGACACATCATATAACCTGCTGCTAGGACGACCATGGATCCATGCCAACTGGATCGTTCCCTCTACTCTGCACCAATGCTTCAAATATGTTGAAGATGACGCGACAGTACGAACTGTCTTTGCTGAGAAGCAACCATTCAAAGGGGTGGAGAATTACTTTACCGACGCTCTCCTGTATCAAGAGACTGGTGAAGCATCCAAAGAACCATTGCCGGACGATGATGAAAGTGGCAATGAGGCGGATTCAGAATCCGAAGCAGGCATGCCAGCCATTCTGATTGGTGAACCAATTATAGCATGTCTCAATAATCCACAATGTAATACCCCTTCAGAGGATGAAGGTGAATGGGTAATTAATGATAATATTTCTTTCGATTATCCTGCGAGTGTTGGGTCGGCTAAATCCATTACAGATGGCTCTCTGCATATGCCCTTACATAAGCCGAGTGTGGCCAGCACACCTATGGAAGCTATAGAAGGGGCCACGCTAGTGGTCCCTCCGTCCAAACAAGGTCAGTTACCGATAATCTTCGGTAGAACCCAACCACGGGGACCCACAGCTGCAGATTCAAGTTCAGATTTAGACACTCCACAATTCTTCCATTACGCGCGGCCGGCGCGCCATATTATGAAGAAAATGGGATACGACTTGAAGTATGGAGAAGGCCTGAATTTTGGAAAAGGAAGGCGCGGTTTGATGCGGAACTTTGTACCTAAAGGGAAGCCTGCAAATTACTATGATAGTACACGCAGGGGGTTGCAATATGTTACACCCACATCGTCAGCAACGGTTCAAGCCAAAGACGATGAATCAATTCCATCACATTCGGCCTCATCCTCCGAGTGGGACTCAGATGTCAGTATAGGAGGAATGTTCGAAAATCTCACTGTTAATATGACTTCAAGCAGTCAATTGGAGCCTGCAGAGGCTGCTGATGAGGAACCATGGGCCCAGCAATTAAACCTCCAGTGGGAAAAGCGATTCGAACTACGCGAACCACCTACTGAAGACAAGGTGATGCAGGTCAACTTGGGTAGTCAAGACCATCCTAAGCCTATCTTTATAAGCGAAAGCTTATCACTTACAGAAAAGGAGGAATTGATAATACTCGTAAAGGAGTATATAGACGTCTTCGCATGGAACAACGAAGACATACCCGGACTTAATCCACAAGTAGCCGTGCACCGTCTAAATATCAAGCCCGACGTCAAGCCAGTCAAGCAGCAACAACGTCGGTTTCGCCCGAACATTATGGAAGCTATTAAGGCCGAAGTCCATAAGCCATTGCATGTGGCTTCATTCGGGAGGAACAACATCCAGATTGGGTAGCTAACATCATCCCCGTCCTCAAGAAGAACGGGAAAATACGGATCTGTATCGACTACCGTGATCTCAATACGGCTTGTCCTAAAGACGAATTCCTGCTACCTATCACCGATGTCATGATCGACAACACATGTGGATTCAAAAGGATGTCTTTCATGGACGGCTTTTCAGGGTACAACCAAATTAAGATGTATCCCGACGACGAGAAGCATACTTCGTTCCGAACACCATTGGGGGTATACTGCTACACTGTAATGCCCTTCGGACTGAAGAACGCCGGAGCAACCTATCAGCGGGCAATGAGCACAATCTTCCGCAATCATCTTTGAAAAATGGTGGAATGCTATGTCGACGACATTGCTGTCAAAAGCCGCCATAAGAATGAACATCTCCACGATTTGAGAACGATGTTCGACATAATGCGGACTCATCAACTGAAAATGAATCCGACGAAATCCTTCTTGGGAGTGTCAAGTGGCAAGTTCCTTGGGTTTATTGTTACATCAAAAGGGATTCATCTTGACCCAGACAAAGTCAAAGCCATTCAGAGCATGCATCCACCAAGGAATCTCAAAGAGCTTAGAGGCTTGCAAGGCAGACTGGCTTATATCAGAAGATTCATCGCAAATCTCTCAGGCCGCTGTCAACCGTTTACCCAACTCATGAAAAAGGGTGCTTCCTTCGTATGGGATCAAGCTTGCTAGGAAGCTTATGAAGACATCAAGAGATACCTTACAAAGCCTCCAGTCTTAGTGGCCCCTACATCAGGGAAACCATTCTTGCTTTATGTAAAAGCTATGGACTATTCTCTCGGTGCCCTCCTCGCTCAAAAGGACGACAATGGTCACGAGCAAGCCATTTATTATCTAAGCAGGACTCTGATAGGGGCGGAATCTCGCTATAATCCTATCGAGAAAGAGTGTTTAGCTCTCGTCTTTGCTGTTCAGAAGACGCGATATTATTTGGTTGGCCAAACCATACATGTCATCTCTAGAGTGAACCCATTGCGTCTCCTTATGACAAATCCAGGATCACTGAATTCAAGATTGGCTAAATGGGCACTTCTTTTGTCTCAATACGACATGATCTTTACCCCTCAGAAGGCGGTTAAAGGTCAGGCCCTTGCAGAGTTCTTGGCTGCTCATCTAGTTCCGGAACATTCAAAACTTCACGAGGATATTCCAGATGAAGTCCTCGATTCCAATGTAACCTCAGAGGAGGAAGTGTGGCAGATGTTCTTCGATGGAGCATCACGAATGGGCCCTAAAGGCAAGATTATTTCCGGAGTGGGGGTTGTGTTTATCTCCCCACAGAACCATGTCCTTCCCAGAGCATTTTCTCTGACGGAATCATGCTCCAACAATGTAGCAGAATATAATGCCCTGCTCATTGGTCTTCAGCTTGCCCATGGAATGGGGGTACGCTACCTTGAAGCCTACGGCGATTCAAAACTGATCATCAATTAGATTAAAGGCGAATATGAAGTTCGCCACGAAGACTTGGTGCCTTATTATCACACAGCCATCGAATTGGCTAACCTATTTAAAGGTTTCTACATCGGGCACGTGTCTCGATCCCAGAATACCAAGGCGGACGCTCTTGCTGCATTAGCAACAACACTAGCCTTGCCAGTCGACACCGAGTATCACCTCACAGTCACAACTCGACATCTTGTATGCTCCAAGCACATGCTAAGAACTCGAGAAGTCTATAATGTCTTCACGGATCTTGAGCCAAAAGACTGGCGCTTTCCTCTCATTGACTATGCTTTACATGGTCTGCTGCCAGACGATCCTAAAGAAGCGGCATCCGTCAGACGAAGGTCTCTCCGTTTCTACTACGATCCAACTCTGAAGACACTTTACCGTCGTTCATATGACGGTGTTCTCCTCCGTTGCCTTTCTCATTCAGAGGCACAGGAAGCGCTTAAAGAAGCGCACGATGGCATTTGCGGAGCTCATCAGCCAGGTCCGAAACTTAAAGATAGGTTGCGTAGGCTTGGATATTATTGGCCAACCATTATAGCCGACGCCATCCAATATGCACGAAGGTGTAAAGCATGCCAGATCCATGCAGACTTCATACACCAGCCTTCGGAGTTGCTCCATCCGACTGTTGCTTCATGGCCATTTGAAGCATGGGGAATAGATGTCGTAGGACCGATCAGCCCCTCTTCGACAAAAGGCCACCGGTTCATCCTCACAATAACCGATTACTTTTCAAAATGGGCGGAAGCTATACCATTAACTGAAGTCAAAACCTCTAATGTGGTTAACTTCATCAAACACCATGTCATCCATCAATTCGGTGCCCCTAGGCGGATCATCCACGACAACGGTCCCCAATTCATAAGCCAAGTGTTCTATCGGTTCTGCGATAAATATCGAATTCAGAATGTGGCTTCAACTGCCTATAATCCTGCCGCCAATGGCTTAGCGGAAGCATTCAACAAAACGATCATCAAGCTACTCAAGAAGTTTGTCTCCTCGAACAAGCGAGATTGGGATGAAAAGCTCGGTGAATGCCTCTGGGCCTATCGAACCACGGTTCGGACACCGACAGGTAATACGCCTTTTTCCCTGGTATATGGGTGCGAAGCAGTCATCCCATTGGAAATCCAGACGCCATCATTGCGAGTCGCTCTGACCACTAAGATCACATCAGAGGACAATGATCGGTTGCGCCTCCAAGAGCTCGAAGCCCTAGATGAGAAGCGACTACAAGCTCAGCAACACATTGAGCTATATCAAGCTCGAATCTCAAAAGCCTTCAATAAGAAGGTCAGACAGAGAGTTTTCCAGAAAGGAGACCTGGTTTTAACTGTCAGACGACCGATGATTTTGACGCACAAGACCAAAGGCAAATTTCAGCCTAAATGGGAAGGACCGTTCGTAATAGAAACAGTCTATTCAAACGGAGCGTACCGCCTTATGACTTCAGATGGCGACCTACTCATGATGTGCCGATCAATGGCAAGTTCTTAAAGAAGTATTATCCTTAATCAAGGATCCTTCTCATGATCAAGTTAACACTACACTTTTGATCAAGATCTTCGTGTCCAAAGTACACACAAAGAGAGCCTTTCTCTTCCTCCAAGCGAGATAATACAACCGTAAACCAGTAGGAACCTGGTCGTGCATTGGCTGTCCCGAAGGAGAATCAAGGTTATGCATATATTAACCAGATAATCCAACATCCTTAACGATTAAGGATAGAGGAAAATGTTGGCCTGTAAGCCCAACATAAGTCCTCGACAACTCATTATACGGAGGGGAATAGCATGGTTAGCTCAACCCAAACGGTAGTTGGTAAAGGCATATCAAACCCGTTGATAGCTAGGGGTTTGCTAAAAATCCCAAGGGACCTGTTCCCATTCGATTCCCGAAAATGAGACCTCCAAAATCACTTACCAATTTGATTGTAATCCAATATTGCATATTTTACCTCATAATTCCCATGCATTTAGTTAATAAATATATGATTTTTACTCATCTTCTCTACATATTTGCAGGTACACACTCTAAAGGAGATAAAGCAAATAATCACTTTAATTAACACTAATTAAAGTGATTAAATTCAAGATTAAAGATAAAGCCAAGATTTGAATTCCAGATCCAGAAAGATCCACGCGCCCAAAGAAGAATCCAGATAGTCCACGTGGCTAACCACTTAACAATAAAATCCCACCAGAAAATCTGGGCTCAACGGCCCAGATTTTGCCGCCAGATCTGGGAGATCTTGCAAGTTGGCGGCAGTTACAGGGAGTTAGGATCCCGGATTTTGCGCCAACTAACTACCTTCTAGATCCTTCACCTGGGGCTATAAATATGTGACCTTGGACCTGCGAGCAAAGATGGAATGGAGAAGAGAGGAAAAATCATTAGTTGTTGTAATTTTGTTTAGTTTTTCTCTAGGTTTAGTTCTTTAGATCCCTCTTCTTCTTCCCTAGAATTCATTGTAAAAGAGAGAGATTGTGAGAGAGAGAGCTTGTGTAATCAAGGTGTGACAACTTGAAGCAACAAGGATTCATCCATTCTCCTTCCTCTACTTGAGCTTGGTTCTAGTTTACTTGCTTTCTTTACTTGCTTTCTTTACTTACTTGCTTTAATTCCTTGCAATTTTATTCATGCTTTGTTTTACTTTTCTCATGGCTTGTAGCTAATTCTTTCTCCATGTACTAGCTAACCACTAGCCTTGCCATCTTCACTAACTCATGGGTGATTGCTTTATTTCATCTTGCAAGTTGGATGGTCTTCTCTTCTCCGGATGGGTTAAACCACCCTTCATCTACATGAGAAAGTAATTAGATCAACACGCAAGACGAAACCTACGCCGATGGAGTGACAACATGAGGCACGCCTTCACTATCACAGAGTTTAGTAAGTCTTTGGCAAGGTAGTAAGGTAAGCTAGTCATGGTTTGATTCTTCAAGTTTTCATTCTCTTTAGTTGTTAGTCCAAAATCAATCTTCTTTGATTTCTTTCCACTCTTCCATCATGAACATATCCATCCATTCGTTCACTTCTTTTTTCATGATTGTTTTATTCTTTTAAGAACATAGAAGAATTCTCGTTTACATTTCTTCACTACGATTCGTAACGCTTCCATCGCTAGCTCTCCCTGAGAATCAACTCGGTATAGCCTTATGCTATAGCGGAGATAGGAAAGGATACATCGATACATTTACATACACCTTTCTCGTCTTAATCAAAATGGCGCCGTTGCCGGGGAGAGCAACGTTTTAGGTTTAAAGTGAAGTATTAAACGAATCTTCTTCTCTGTTGCAGGTTACAGGTTGAAGAAACAGAAATCTTGCATTGCAGTGACATATAAGTGGACCTGGGCCTCTGCTCTAGAAAGCAGAGACCAGGATCCCTCAGTTTTGCCGCAGATTCTGGGATTTTGTCGCAGATCTGCGGCAATACTGAGTTCACTACTCACAATTTTTCTGCAGGGCTTTCTTCTCTGCAAAACACTTTTGCTGCAATACATAATTTCCTGTATTATTCACCATACTCCTGCTTAATTAAAAACAGTAAAAAGTTGGTTGAAATTGTTAAAAATTGTTTAGACATTTGCATTCTATGCACGTGTCTTTCAATTCTTTACTTTTACTGTTGAAGAGTGCTGGAGGCAAGGTACGTTTCGCATTGCATATAGACTAGGAATCATCTCTTGCTTGATTTTCATGCTTTGAGTGAATCTTAGTGATATTTCTTGTACACTTGCACAAATCAATTTTAAGGGCATAACCCGTAAATAAGATAAGGTGGGGGAGTTCATTACCCTTTCCTTAGCCCGAAAATCATTTTCCCAAGCACTCACTAACCCAAGCCTAATTTAATAAAAAAAAAAGTAGACGTTGGCCCTAGGGACATCTCGGACTCATTTAGGAGATTATCCTAAGGGGGAAAAGTGTTGGAATTTAACTCTTGCAAAATCAGTGTCTAGGAAAGGGTTGAGGGCCGAAAGCCCGAAGGTTGCTGGTTACTTAATTAAGGAACGTCTCTGACGGAAAACCTCCCACCAACCTTACCCTTCCCTGGCTGATTAGCTTGTGGTTAGAGTCTGCACTAAACCTCCCGTGGACAGTCTATCAGTTAGGAGTCGTCTAGGTCCTAAGTCTACCCTAACTTAGGTTAGAATTTTTCTTTCTTTTGTTTGTTTGTTTGTTTGTTTGTATTTGATTGTGTGATATGGCTTACAATTACAATTCTTTCCATCATAATAATAATCCATATTTCACACCATCTCCATATTCGGATAATTCCAACCCGGTGTTTTACAATATGCACCAACCAAATACACCGGGTTGGCCTTATCCGAATCAATATGACCCATACCCCCCATCTAATAACTATAATTTCCATAATAATTTCAACTCTTCACCGAGTAATTGGGGATTCCAGTCCCCGAGTTTAATTATCAACCTCCTTGTCCACCATATTCACCGAGTCCACAATATCCACAATATTCATTTCCAGAATCCGCTTCATATACTCCTTTTTCTGAACCACCAATTGAAGAAAAATCTGAGTTACTCAGGAGTATAGAAGCTAATCTTCAGAGGGCCGAGCAGCAATTTCACGAAACATTTGCCCCTCCAATTCCACAGTATTTTCAAGAGTCTTACTCAGTTCCACCTTTTCCTAATGAACAACCATTTGTCATGGAAACGAGTAAAGATTTCTTGTGTGAGTCCACTCTTCCATCACCACACAGTTTTGACTCACAATTTCATCACCAATTCCAAAACAATTCTTCATCTTTTCAACAAAATGATGAACCAATGAATTGTGAAAAGATGCTTGAATTCCTGACTCATGCTCGAAATGATCGTAACCGTGACATAGATTTGATGATCCAAACTCTTCATTCTCATCCTATTTCTAATGTCACTAACCATTCTGTCAAAGAGTCATGTTGTTTTGGAAATCAAGATTCAATTTCAGCACAACCACCTGAACTTGTCCAAACTTCAGATTCCATTGACATTTTGGCAAGTTTTTCATTTCCTAAAATTGAACTTGTCCAAACGTCAAATCCCATTGACATTTTGGCAAGTTTTTCATCTCCTACAAATGAACTTGTCCAAACTTCAGATCCAATTGACATTTTGGCAAGTTTTCCTTTTTCTGAAATTGAACTCAAACATGAATATGATCCTGAACTTCCATTTGATGATTCAATTTTCCTTCCTGATTCAATTATGACTCCAGTGTCTTCACATGATTTCACTTCATTTCCCGAGTCAGTATTGGATCCAGTACCAATCCATCTTGAAATTGAATCACCAATCATTCATGATGATCATATTGAACTTGACCAATTCCATTTTTTTGAAAATTCCATTAATAAATTGGCAAGTTCACATTTTTGTGGAATTGAACTACATTAGGAATATGATCTTGAACCCCAACTTAGTGATTCAATTCTTTTTCCTGATTCAGTAATGACTCCGGTATCTTTACCTCACTTCAATCTTTTTCCAGAGTCGACATTGGATCCTTTCCCAATTCACAATGAAGTTGAATCACCCATCTTTAAGGATCATGTTGAACTTGACCAATTATACCTTTTTGAAGATCCTATTGACAAATTGGCAAGTTCTCCATTTTGTGGAATTGAACTCAATGAGAAATGTGACTTTGACCCTCAAGTTTGTGATTTAGTTCAAATACCTGAATCATTAATGACTCCTGTTTTGTTACCCAATTTGAGTAACATTTTAGAGTCAGTTTTGATTCCCAACCCTCCTGAACTTGAATCACTAATCTTAGATAGTCACATTCCATCATGGGAAACTGAATGTGGACTTGAGCTTCATTTTCTTGACTTGGACCCAGTTCCTGAATCCATTCCGACTCCTGAACCTTTACTTGACTTCATTCACTTCCCTGAGTCGGTGTTCCTTTCCGAGTCCAAGTCAACCTTTCTATCATTTCATATTCCATTCTGGGACAAGGTAGTTGATGAATTTAACTCAGAAATTATTTTAAAAATTTGGAAATTAGATGGGGTCATGTACATAATAAAAATCATCCATGCACACATCATTCTTGTGGGTCATATTATTGAGATTTTGGTGGGTTCCTGAAAACCCAATGTAAAGTTGATTGGGCCATGTTTCGTGGACCAATCAGACCACCACCGGAACCACCACCTTAAGGTAATTTTTTCCTTCCCTCTTCATTTTTGTTTCATGCATACATATATCATGATGCATTGAGGACAATGCATGAAATAAGTGTGGGGGAGGGTTTACTAACATAGAGTTTTTTGATTTTCTTTCTTTTACATTTCTTTTAGATTTTAGATTTTCTTTCTTTTACACTTCTTTTAGAAATAAAAAAAATTAATAAAAATATAAAATATATATATATATATAAAAATAAAAACTTATAAAAAAATTAATAAAAATATAAAAAATATATATATATAAAAATAAAAACTTTTTGAAATAAGAGACAAAGTTTTGATCTATTTTTAAGAAAATTAAGATGTATCTTAGAAATTAAGAAAGCCTTAATTATGACATCTTAAACCTAGTTGAAATAATAGATTTTGTTTGAGATTATAGGCTAAGTAAGTAAAATTGGTGAGATATTTTTATCTTGAATTTTTGCCTTAGATAATATGCACTTTACACTTACACATTTCTTGGGATGGAGACAAAGACCAAAAATGCCATATAAATAAAAAAAACAAGAAGAAAAAAAATATATATATATAAATAAAGCATCACTTATTAAGCTGGGAAATTGTGCCTCAAGAAGCATGATTACTCACGCCTAACGGTGATCTCACTTATTAAGCTGGAGAATTATGCCTCAAGAAGCATAATTATTCACGCCTAACGGTGATCAAAAAAGAATAATCCCCTTTAGTTTTGTGGCCTTTTTTACTCGAGACCTTAAACCCGAGGGATGTTTTCTCATCTGGTGCCCTAAGACCGTCTGGTTTGGGAGTCATCGGTTAAAGGCTCGTTACAAGGGTGAACTAGAAAGCCTAAACTAAGGGAAGAAAAAAGCAGAAAAATATATATATAAATAAATAAATGGCTTGATGGTTAGAGTTGAAATCCCAGAAATTTTCACTGAGCACGGTGTGCATATTATCTAGGTTTTATGAAAGATAAAGTATTCAATCCAATTTTGAATTCTTACCTTAATTGAAAACAAGATCTTGCATAGAGACTAAGTTTAAGAAAGAATAATTATAGGTGGACTTATGACCTAGGATCACTTATATTTTTGCAAAAATAGTTCGTAAACATGTCTCTTGTTCAAAATGAGTTTTCAAAACATTAACATTTGTTTTCTTTTCTTATGGATTTTGTGGTGTAATCCGCTGAAAACCCTCAGGAGACAACACTCCTCCTCTAGGGTAACCTAGAGGTTTAACGGCTTGTTGCACACGCTCAGTGCAATCGCGTCACCTGCGAAAGTGGTGTAATAAATTGGTAGTTAGGATTTTCTTTTCTTTTCTTTGTTTTGCTCGGGACGAGCAAAAGAATAAGTGTGGGGGTGTGATTGTAATCCAATATTGCATATTTTACCTCATAATTCCCATGCATTTAGTTAATAAATATATGATTTTTACTCATCTTCTCTACATATTTGCAGGTACACACTCTAAAGGAGATAAAGCAAATAATCACTTTAATTAACACTAATTAAAGTGATTAAATCCAAGATTAAAGATAAAGCCAAGATTTGAATTCCAGATCCAGAAAGATCCACGCGCCCAAAGAAGAATCCAGATAGTCCACGTGGCTAACCACTTAACAATAAAATCCCACCAGAAAATCTGGGCTCAACGGCCCAGATTTTGCCGCCAGATCTGGGAGATCTTGCAAGTTGGCGGCAGTTACAGGGAGTTAGGATCCCGGATTTTGCGCCAACCAACTACCTTCTAGATCCTTCACCTGGGGCTATAAATATGTGACCTTGGACCTGCGAGCAAAGATGGAATGGAGAAGAGAGGAAAAATCATTAGTTGTTGTAATTTTGTTTAGTTTTTCTCTAGGTTTAGTTCTTTAGATCCCTCTTCTTCTTCCCTAGAATTCATTGTAAAAGAGAGAGATTGTGAGAGAGAGAGCTTGTGTAATCAAGGTGTGACAACTTGAAGCAACAAGGATTCATCCATTCTCCTTCCTCTACTTGAGCTTGGTTCTAGTTTACTTGCTTTCTTTACTTGCTTTCTTTACTTACTTGCTTTAATTCCTTGCAATTTTATTCATGCTTTGTTTTACTTTTCTCATGGCTTGTAGCTAATTCTTTCTCCATGTACTAGCTAACCACTAGCCTTGCCATCTTCACTAACTCATGGGTGATTGCTTTATTTCATCTTGCAAGTTGGATGGTCTTCTCTTCTCCGGATGGGTTAAACCACCCTTCATCTACATGAGAAAGTAATTAGATCAACACGCAAGACGAAACCTACGCCGATGGAGTGACAACATGAGGCACGCCTTCACTATCATAGAGTTTAGTAAGTCTTTGGCAAGGTAGTAAGGTAAGCTAGTCATGGTTTGATTCTTCAAGTTTTCATTCTCTTTAGTTGTTAGTCCAAAATCAATCTTCTTTGATTTCTTTCCACTCTTCCATCATGAACATATTCATCCATTCTTTCACTTCTTTTTTCATGATTGTTTTATTCTTTTAAGAACATAGAAGAATTCTCGTTTACATTTCTTCACTACGATTCGTAACGCTTCCATCGCTAGCTCTCCCTGAGAATCGACTCGGTATAGCCTTATGCTATAGCGGAGATAGGAAAGGATACATCGATACATTTACATACACCTTTCTCGTCTTAATCACAATTCTCATCCATAGAATGGTAAGACCACATATATACATTTCGCTGTTACGTAAACATTAAATCTATGACAGCAATTCCCTCGTTTCTCCCTGTGAAAACGAGACCTCCAAAATCACTTACCAATTCTCATCCATAGAATGGTAAGACCACATATACATTTCGCTGTTACGTTAACATTAAACCTATGACAGCAATTCCCTCGTTTCTCCCTGTGAAAACGAGACCTCCAAAATCACTTACCAATTCTCATCCATAGAATGGTAAGACCACATATACATTTCGCTGTTACGTTAACATTAAACCTATGACAGTGATTCTCTCGTTTCTCCCTGTGAAAGCGACACCTTTTTCCAAATTTCATTACAACCTTAAGCTTGGTGGCGTCTCAATCGATTATGTCATTGTGACCTCTGAACTAGCAGACAGCCGAGTCTCAATTTTGAGCTTGTTGACATTTACAAAAGACAAGTATCACCACCTTTGAGCTTGGTGACGTCTCAAATCGGTTATGTCATTGCGACCTCTGAACCAGCAGACAGCCGAGTCTCAATTTTGAGCTTGTTGACATTTACAAAAGACAAGTCTCAACCCTGAGCCCTATTGACATTTACAAAAGACAGGTCTCGATACTTGTTGACTTTACAAAAGACAAGTATCACCACTTTGAGCTTGGTGGCGTCTCAAATCGGTTATGTCATTGCGACCTCTGAACTAGCAGACAGCCGAGTCTCAATTTTGAGCTTGTTGACATTTACAAAAGACAAGTCTCAACCCCGAGCCCTGTTGACATTTACAAAAGACAGGTCTCGATACTTGTTGACATTTACAAAAGACAAGTATCACCACCTTTGAGCTTGGTGGCGTCTCAAATTGGTTACGTCATTGCGACCCCTGAACCAGCAGACAGCTAAGTCTCAACCTCGAGCCTGTTGACATTTACAAAAGACAGGTCTCAACCATACTTGCTAACATTTACAAAAGGCAAGTATTACCCCTTTAGTCCTATGAGGGCTAATCTTGAGATTGGTGACTTCTCAATCGGTTATGTCATTGCGACCTCTGAACCGGTAGATGGCCAAGTCTCATTATCCAATCCAACAAGGATTATGTTCTCGAGTGGCTACAATACAACTTTGAAAGGAAAATTCAGCAAATGAAACGAGTTGAAGACTCGATAGGGAGTCAAAACAAAAGAAAGAATTTTCATTGATTCCAAAAGGATGAGATACATGAAGGCACATATACAACGACCTACAGGCGTACATTGTAAGATCTGATCCGCTCTCCAAGAGAAGCCAGCCTCGTCCTCCTGTCATCAGTAGCCTGGGCAAGCGCCTGCGACTTCAGCTCAGCCTCATTGAAATCCATTGCCTGGGCCAAACGAGCTTCGACCTCCGCCAAAGTTGCCCTCTGCGATAATCCCTGCTGCGAGAGTTTGTCACTTTGAGCCTTGAGCTGCTCAAGCCGCGCAGCTTCTTCAAGACGCACCGGTTCAGGCTTGGACAAGAGAAGGTTTCCCTTCCTAATCATCTCCTTGGCCTTCGCAATCCTATCTTCAGCATCAAGAAGAGCACTGGTGGAGGCATCGATGGCATTTCCAACCTCTGCTTGCCTTGTTTCCAAGGATTTCAAATCAGAGGAAATAGCCTCAGCGGCTTCTTGAGCGGCAAGACGGGCCTCATGCTTTTGAGCGACAAGGCGCGCAAACCGCTCATCAACCAAAGACTCCAAGTCCGAGCGGCTGAGACGGCGCCATTCCTCTACGTCCCTCTCGAATTGATCTACCAGGAGCTCCAAGGCAGCGGCCTAGTGGTACCCTTCAAGGTCCCGAATACTTTCAATATTGCGGAAGAGGACCACCTTAAAAGTTGAGAACGATATAGTCGAACCTTTCAAGACCAGGTCGATGCATCGCCCTAAGCCTTTGTAAAAACTATCGACTATGTCGCCTATAAAATCGTTTTCAACCTCGGCCACCTCTGGTAGACGGGCAACTTCAGAAAAGTCCACCAGCCCGGTCGATACCACTGTGGAAGGAGCAACAGGAACACTAACAGCAGCAAGACAGGCCGTTGGTGATCTCGGCGGAGTCTTCGTGGAAATCAGTACACTAGCCACCGCGGAGGTAGGACTAGTAACCATCTCCTGAACAGTAGGTTCAACCACAAGGGTTGGAGAAGTAGGGCTGGTAATCACCCTCAGCTCTGCGCTTGGCAAAACTGTCGGCACCTCACTCGTTGATATAGTTGGGAGTGAAGACACCTCGGGGACTGCCGTCCCTTCAACCTCTGGTCTTTCAACTGCCTTGGGCCGATAAGAGGGCAGGTCGCCATATAGCGCATCCAACACAGCAGCTTCCGCCGCGATCGAAGTGCTCATATCACCCCTGGGACTCCCCAGGAAGATCAGCCGGTTTCCTTGAAGCTAATGCACCTTGAGGCCGAACACCTGTAACAAGATTGTGTTTAGACAGGACACAACATGCAATAGAAGCCAAGAGGTCAGGACAATACCAAAAGACGACGTCACCTCAAACATCGCGGCAGCCGCATCAATCTCCACGGGCTCCATTGGAAAGTCCTTTGCGGAGTCAACACGAATGGCCGGCACGCTTTCGCTTGCCGAATCTTCCGTGGACCATCCAAAAGAGCTTAACGCTACAGGACTTCCCTTGAAAGTCCCAGTGCCCGAAGGACCAATGTCAGCTACATCACCTCCGGATTCTTCCGGGACGGCAACATAGCCGGCCTCATCACCCTCGTTGTAAGCAAACAGAGGATCATAATGTTCCCTTTGTTCTCCGACGGCCTCAGCTCTCGGGCTCATCACCGCCTCAGCTCCTACATCACGAAGCAGATAATAAGCGGTCCGGTACACATAGAAGATATATTACAAAGACGAAGCTGATCTTACCTAAGTCCGGAGCAACTTCACCAGTAGTCGGTTCAGCAACCGACGGTCAACTACTAATGGGGCAGCAAGAGGAACCGCCACAGATGGTTCGCCCTCTACAACAACCGTAGGAGCTTGGCGACGGGGCTTCTTCGCCAACTCCTTCCTACGAGACCCACCTGTCCGTTTGCGCTTGAGAGGGGCATCAGAACCTTCCTCCTCCACTTCTTCTACATGTCTTGGGGGAACTGTCCCCATCACGCCAGAACCAGCTGCAAGAGTCTCGGCACCTGCCTCCGCTTCGAAGCGAGGACTTTCCGCATCTGAGGCTTCGCTGCCATCCACAGCAACGAATTCCTCCATGCCTGGGACGCGAACCCTCTTACCTTCCCTTTTCTCAGAGACCTTTTGCTTCAGCCGCTAAGAAATTAACTTCACACCAGAACTGTTAACCTTGAATCCAAGGGGTGTGGGTTGGAAGTCGCATACCACTGGCAAAAGCACAGGGTCATTAGAAGATTGGGAGCCCTTAACGGCGTACGAAGCCGCGCCCCAGTACAGCCTGCAATGAAAAATCGCCAGGCACGGGCTCCATCAATGAGACTCCCCATGAAAGCCAGATGGAGATTTGGGTTGCCTGTTGGCCCAAAAGGTTACACTCTCCATTTGTTTAGAGTTTTGATGATAACAAAACAAATAAGAGCTATTTGGTACTAATTAGTTTGTTTAAGATAAGTTTTAGGTTAGTACCATATTTGGAGGCCATTGCTTAGCTATTGCAAGAACTTCTAGGTTCATGAAGCAAAGAAGGCTTTTTGCACATCAAGGAAGGAACATAGAAGAGAAGGCTCTAGCAAGGCATTGCATGGCTCAAGACTTCAAGATTGCTCAAGATAATTTATTAGATTTGGTTTTAGTTTAGAGTTTTGTTAAAGAATAGTGAATAGGTTTGAAGCTCTATCACACACGTTTTTGCGCACATCTTGTTTCCAAACATATTTCCTATAATATGTACAAAAATAGTTTGTATACAATCTTCAGCCTACAAACTCATTTTTATCCATTATATATATCCCTATTCAAAACTATTTTGTTAAAAATAGATTTCTCCTCAAAATTCCGTTTTTGTTTTGGCTTTTGACCTGAGCTGGTCGACCGCCAGGGTCGACCGACCCAATGTCAGGTCAAGCCGGTCGGCCGACCCAGTCGACCGGAGTTCTGGCAGCAGTGTGCACGTTTCACGGTCGACCTGGACAGTCGACCGAGACATGCCTGACTGCAAGACTTCTGCTCTCTGTATTTTTGGGTCGACCGGGCGGTCGACCGTCAGCCTGCAACGGCTATTTTTTTGAACTAGCGGTCGACCGAGGTAGCCGTTTGAACAGTAACGGCTATTTCCTAAGCTGGTTTATTTTTTGTCCTTTTCTCACTTAAGTGTGTTTAAATGACATGTTTTGATTTTAATACTTTCTGATTAGCCTTAAATATGTTTTATCTCTAAACCCTAGCCCTCTCCTATAAATAGGGGTGTTTAGGGAGAGATTGGTTACTAGAAAAATTATCAAAATTTTCACAAGTTTAAGGCATTCAAAAGAGCTTTGTTTCTTGGTTTTTGTGCTGAAATTCTCTCTCATTTTCTGAAGTATTTTCAAGAACTCTCTGATTTCTTTTTCTTTTCTCCGTACACACAAGAGCTTCATTCCTACTCATTGTTCTCTAAGGACCTTTGTAAGGGAAGAGAATTTTTCAAAGAGAGAGTTTGTGGTCTTTTGACTACTCAGAGATTGCTTGTACTTGAGATTGTGGAGTTGGGTACTCCGGTGAATTTGTAACATCTTTGTGATAGTGGAAGTGGTTGGAATCCTTTTGGGGAAGGCGGGGAAGTAGAGCTGGGTGCTCGAACCTCGATAACAATTCTCGGTGTTTGCGTTTGGTTTACTTGCTCTTATTTCTTGCTCTATTTTCATTGCTCTTATTACTAGCTCTCTACATTCATTGCTATATTCACTTGCTTTGTGAGATTGTTGCATCATAAATTTTAAATTGTGCATTGATTAGCATTATCACCTATTCACCCCCCCTCTAGGTGATTTTCAATTGGTATCAGAGCTTGGACTCTAGGTTTTGGCTTAACATCCATAGAGAGATCCTTAAAACTTGCTAATCAACATTTGCATTTTTCATTCATTCACTAGTAAACATGGCCGATAACATCAAAACTCCTCCTAAATTTGATGGACTCAATTTCCCTATTTGGAAGGTTAGGATGACTATCTTTTTGCAATCCTTAGGTAGCTTAGTTGCTAAATCCTTGACCAAACCCTATGTTGTACCCGATAGTGATGAGAGCACTTGGACCGACTTCACCTTTAGAGAATATGAGGCTAACTCCAAGGCCCAAACTCCCTATTAACCGCCTTGAATGAGGATGACCTTACACGGGTAATTCATTGCCAATCCGCCTATGAGATTTGGCAACATTTATTGGTCACACACGAGGGGACTTCACAAGTTAAGAGAGCTAAGATAGATCTCTTAAGGTCCCAATATGAATCCTTTAAAATGATTGATGAAGAATCTATTGATTGTATGATTATTAGATTTACTAAAATCACCAATGCTCTTTCTTCTTTAGGTGATGACATCTCCAATGACCAAAAGGTGCGAAAAGTGATTCGAGCACTTCCTACATCATGGGAGATCAAGGCCACCACCTTGAAAGAATTGAACGACAAGGATGAGATGGACCTAATTAGTCTCATTGGGAACTTAAAGACCCATGAGATGGAAAAGAAAGCAAGAGAAGAGGCCGCTCCACTAAAGAAGAAATCCATAGCCTTCAAGTCTTCATCCACTCTTGAAGACGATGAAGAAGATGAAGAAGAAGATGAGGAGCTATCACTACTTGTTCGCAATGTGAAGAGAATGTACCGGAGGAACAAGCTCAACTTCTGAAGGAAATTTGAAGGCAAAGAGGAGAGAAGAATTATATGCTACAATTACCGAAAACCCGGACATATCATGGCCGATTGCCCGGAGTTCAAGAAGAAGATGACCTCCTCCTTCAAGCCAAAGAAACTGGAAGAAAAGAAAGCGTACAAGGCAACTTGGGATTCCGAAAGCGAGTCCGAAGAAGAGGTGGATACAGCAAACATGTGTTTCATGGCAAACACACCAAAGGTAACCCCTCAACCTCTTGATGATGAAGATGATGAATTAAGTAAAGAATATCTTGTTCATGCCTTTGTTGAACTTTCAGAAACCTATGATAATAAAAAGATTGAATGCTCTAAATTGGAAAAGGAAGTTGTTTTTCTTAAAAATCAACTTGCTATTATTTCTAAAGAAAAAGATGAAATTTCTTCAAATCTCATTTCTACCCAAAATGAATTTAGTGCTTACAAAGTTGCTTGTAAAGCAAAATTTCCTAAGATTGATGAAAAAGAAATTTCTTCTTTAAAAACTAGAATTGTTGATTTTGAAAAGACTTTAAAGGATTGTGCTTTTAACACTAAGAAACTTGAAGAAATGTTTTCTAAAAAGCACACCTCTCATGCTAAAGATTCACATGTTAAGATTCCTCATGCTCACACTACACATAACACTTCTCATGCTAAATCTTTTCATGCTCACAATTCTCATGCTCACAAATCACACACTCACTATGCTTTTAAATATGGTAGAGTGTATAGATGCACATATTGTGGTAAGAATGGACATTTGGCTAAATTTTATTATGACCAAGTAAATAGAACCAATAATCTTGTTTGGGTTAATGAAACTAACTCTTTAGGACCCAAGAAAATGTGGGTACCAAAACCAAGTCCTAAATTATTTGATGTAGGTACACACCAAGGCTCCAAGACGTAGGGAGCGGTGCTACCTTGATAGTGGTTGTTCAAGACACATGACGTGGGACATCAATAACTTTACAACCCTATCAAGATACGAGGAAGGTGTTGGCCCAAGAGGTTACACTCTCCATTGTGTTGTGTTTTGATGATAACAAACCAAATAAGTGCTATTTGGTACTAATGTTTTGATCTAGATGAATTTCAGGTTTTGTACCATGTTTAGAGCTCATTCGCTTTGCTTTTGCAAAAACTTCTAAGTTCCACATAGCAATGAAGGCAAATTGCACATCAAGGAAGGATCATAGAAGAGAAGGCAATTGCAAGGCATTGGATGGCTCAAAGATTGCTTCAGAGGTCCTTAGGATTTATTTTATAGCTTAATAGCATGTTAAAGAATAGAGAGTAAGTTTGAAGCTCAAACACACACGTTTTCACGCGTATGCCTTTTCCAAGTTTATTTCCTATAAAATATACAAAAATATTTTAACACTAATTCTTCTTCCTACAAATCTGTTTTTATGTTGTATATTGATTTTATGTTCAAAATAGTTTTGATCAAAATATTTTTCCTCTCAAAATTCCCTTTGTATTTCAATTTTTGACCTGAGCCGGTCGACCGGCTATATACCACCAGTCGACCGGAGTTCTGGCAGAGTGCACGTATCCATGTGCACGTCTGTCAGTCGACCGGTAGGCTACCGGTAGTCGACCGAAGTTTTTAGTTTGCTCTCTGGATCTGACCAGTCGACCGGTGGGCTACCGGCCTTCGACCGATAGTTCAACCTTTAGCTTTTCGGTCGACCGACTGGCTACCGTTAGTCGACCGGTTATTTTTCAAAGTCTCAGTCAGGAGCAGTCGACTGTACCAGTCGACCGATAGTTCATAACGGTCAAATTCTTGAACTATCGGTCGACCGGGCCAGTCGACCGATATGGCCGTTGAACAGTAAACGGGCATATTTTTAATTCTGTTTTAACTTGATTTTTATCCGTTGGAGGGTATATTTGGAACTAATTACTTCCTAATCTTCAGTAATTAATTCCTAAACCTAAACCCTAGCCCTCTCCTATAAATAGGGGTGTTTGGGGAGAGTTTCTTTACAACATTTATTCAAGAGAAAATTCAAAAGTTTGGGATATTACAAAAGAGCTTGTTTCTTGTTTTTGTGCTGATATTTCTCATTCATTTTCAGAAGTGTTCTTGATATACTCTCTGAATTTGATTTTCTTTCTTCACTTACACAAGAGCTTCATTCCTTCTCAATATTCTCTAAGGACCTTTGTAAGGGAAGAGATATTTGAAAGAGAGAGTTTGTGATCTTTTGATTACTTAGAAATTGTATTGTGCTGAAATTGTAGGAGTTGGGTACTCCATTTGTAATTGATCTTTGTGATAGTGAAAGTAGCTAGAATCCTTCTGGGGAAGGCGGGGAGTAGAGCTGGGTGCTCGAACCTCGATAACATATCCTTGTGTTTGCGATTGGTTTACTTTACTTGCTATTACTTCTTGCTATTGATTGTGACTTGCATCATTCACTTGCATTCATCTCTATATTTGTTGCTCATTGCTTCATATTTTTAATTTGGCCCTTGATTAGCATTATCACCTATTCACCCCCCCTCTAGGTGATTTTCAATTGGTATCAGAGCTTGGACTCTAGGTTTGGCTTAACATCCTTAGAGAGATCCTAAAATATTGCTAATCAACATTTTCATTCATCCATTCATACACTAGTAAACATGGCCGACAACATTAAATCCCCACCTAAATTTGATGGCCTTAATTTTCCTATTTGGAAGGTTAGGATGACTATATTTTTGCAATCACTAGGTAGCTTAGTTGCCAAATCCTTGACCAAACCCTATGAGGCACCCGATGGTGATGAGGGCACTTGGACCGACCTTGACTTTAAGATGTATGAGGCTAACTCAAAAGCCCAAAACTCCCTTCTTACCGCCTTGAATGAGGATGACCTTACACGTGTTATTCATTGCCAATCCGCCTATGAGATGTGGCAACACTTATTGGTCACGCATGAAGGGACCTCACAAGTCAAGAGAGCCAAAGTAGATCTCTTGCGGTCTCAATATGAATCATTTAAGATGCTAGATGATGAAACAATTGATTGCATGATTACTCGTTTCACAAAAATCACTAATGGTCTTTCTTCATTAGGTGACATCATCTCCAACGACCAAAAGGTACGCAAGGTGATACGGGCTCTTCCTCCATCTTGGGAGATCAAGTCTACTACCTTGAAGGAATTGAACGACAAAGACGAGATGGACATCATAAGTCTCATAGGAAACCTCAAAACCTATGAGATGGAGAAGAAAGCAAGAGAAGAGGCGGCTCCAACAAAGAAGAAGTCTATCGCTTTCAAGTCTTCTTCCTCCACCATTGAAGACGAAGATGAAGATGAAGAAGAAGATGAGGAGCTCTCCCTCCTCGTGCGCAACATCAAGAGGATGTACCGGAAGAACAAGCAAAATTTCCGGAGAAAGTTTGAAGGTAAAGAGGAGCGAAAGATCATTTGCTACAATTGCCGCAAGCCCGGACACATCATGGCCGATTGCCCGGAATTCAAGAAGAAAATGACTTCCTCCTTCAAGCCAAGAAAGCAAGACGAAAAGAAGGCTTACAAGGCCACTTGGGATTCGGAAAGCGAGTCCGAAGATGAAGAAAAGGCGGACACCGCAAACATGTGTTTCATGGCAAACACACCCAAGGTAACCCCTCAAACTCTTGAATCTATAGATGATAATGATGATGATTTAAGTAAGGAAGTTCTAGTGCATGCTTTTGTAGAACTTTCCGAAACTTATGATAACAAGAAAATGGAGTGTTTTAAACTACAAAAGGAAGTTGCTTTTCTTAAATCTCAACTTGCTTTGATTTCACAAGAAAAAGAGGATCTTTCTTCTAATCTTATTTGCATTCAAAATGAATTTCATTCTTATAAGATTTCTTGTAAGGGTAAAACCCCTATTGTTGATAATAATGAAATTTCTTCTTTTAAAGCTAAAATGAGTGATTTTGAAAAAGTTTTAAAAGATTGTGCTTTTAATACAAAGAAACTTGAAGAAAAATTTTCCAAAAAGCATACATCTCATGCTAAAGTTTCTCATGATAAGATTCCACATGCTCATACTTCTAATGCTTCTCATGCTAAATCTTTTCATGCTCACAATGCCAATGCTCACAAAACACACACCCATTATGCATTTAAATATGGTAGAGTTTATAGATGTACATATTATGGGAAAAATGGACATTTAGCTAAATTTTGTTATGATAAATTGCATAGCTCAAATAATCTTGTTTGGGTTAATGGTTCTAACCCTCATGGACCCAAGAAAATGTGGGTACCAAAATCAAGTCCTAAAATGTTTGATGTAGGTACACACCAAGGCTCCAAGACGTAGGGAGCGGTGGTACCTTGATAGTGGTTGTTCAAGGCACATGACATGGGATATCAACAACTTCACAACCCTATCAAGGTACATGGAAGGTGGCTCCGTCACCTTCGGGGATGATTCCAAAGGCAAGATAATTGGTATAGGTAACATTCAAGTTGGTTCATCTCCTATTATAGAGAATGTTGTTTTAGTTGATGGTTTGAAGCATAATTTACTTAGTATTAGTCAATTTTGTGATCGTGGTCTTAAAGTTGTTTTTGATGATACTTCTTGTAAGATTTTTGATATTAAATCGAATGATTGTATTTTGACCGGTTTTCGTGATGACAATGTTTATATAATTGACATGCTTAATGTAGAGTGTTCTACTAAGTGTTTAAATGCTTTTGATGAAAATTCATGGCTTTGGCATAGAAGATTAGGACATGCATCTTTTGAACATATTTCTAGAATTAATTCAAAGGAATTGGTGAAGGGTATTCCTTGCTTGAGTTTTGAGAAAGACCGCATTTGTAGTGCGTGCCAACTTGGGAAACAAACCAAGTCTTCCTTTAAACCAATCAAGGATATCATGTCAACTAGACCTCTAGAATTAATTCATATGGATTTATTTGGACCAACTAAAACTAAAAGCTTAAATGGAAGTAGATTTGCATTTGTTTTAGTTGATGATTTCTCTCGATTTACTTGGGTTTTCTTTTTGCAAAATAAAGATCAAACTTTTTCTCACTTTAAGATTTTTAGAAAAAGAGTTGAAAAAGAGAAAGGTTTTCCGATTTTGAGAATAAGGAGTGATAGAGGTGGTGAGTTTGTTAACCAACTCTTCATGACTTATTGTGATGAAAAGGGAATTAAGCATGAAATGTCTTGTCCTAGAACTCCACAACAAAATGGAGTTGTAGAAAGGAAAAATAGAACACTTCAAGAGATGGCTAGGACAATGATAAGTGAATACGACCTCCCTCAATATTTATGGGCCGAGGCCGTAAACACCGCATGCTATATATCGAATCGTATTTATTTATGCAAAAATTCTTCGAAAACTTCTTTTGAAATGTATCATTTTAGAAAACCAAATGTTTCCTATTTCAAAGTTTTTGGATGCAAATGTTTTGTTTTGAACACTAAAGAGAATTTGGGTAAATTTGATGCTAAAGCTTATGAGGCTATCTTTGTAGGATATTCCTCTACTAGCAAAGCATATAGAGTTTTCATTAGATCTTCACTTACTATTGAAGAAACCATGCATGTTAAGTTTAAAGAATCTAATGTGTGTGTTGAGAATGTTGTAGAGTTTGAACCATTAGGTGAAAGCTTGGAGAAACTATCCTTGAAGGACTCACCCGCGCAAGAAGAAAAGCAAGAACCTTTAGGTGAAGTTCAAAAGGATAATGAGGAAAGTGCGCAACCACTTCCCAAAGCTTGGAGATATGCTACAAATCATCCAAAGGAGCTCATCTTGGGTGATGCCTCCAAAGGAGTCACAACGCGCTCCAAACTCCATGACCTATGTGGTAACTTTGCTTTCATTTCTCATTTTGAACCCAAAGGCATTCTCGAAGCCGAGACGGACCCATATTGGTTGCTTGCCATGCAAGAGGAACTCAATCAATTTGAGCACAACCAAGTTTGGCACCTTGTTCCTAAGCCCCACGATAGACCAATAATTGGTACTAAGTGGATCTTTAGGAATAAGTTGGATGAGTCCGGAAATGTCATTAGGAATAAAGCTAGGTTAGTGGCCCAAGGTTACACTCAAGTTGAGGGAATCGACTTTGAGGAATCCTTTGCACCCGTAGCACGGCTTGAAGCCATACGGATAACACTAGCTTATGCATCTTTTAAAAATTTCAAACTTTTTCAAATGGATGTAAAAAGTGCATTTTTAAATGGATTTCTAAATGAAGAAGTTTTTGTTGCTCAACCTCCCGGTTTTGTTGATCATGTTCATCCCGATTTTGTTTTCAAACTCGATAAGGCTTTATATGGTTTGAAACAAGCTCCAAGAGCTTGGTATGAAAGGCTTTCAAGTTTTCTAATTTCAAACAATTTTATTAAAGGCAAAGTAGACACTACTCTATTCACTAAGCATGTTGATAATGATATTTTGATTGTCCAAATTTATGTTGATGATATAATTTTCGGTTCTACTAATGAAGTTTTATGCAAGGATTTTGAAAAGGTAATGCAACAAGAATTTGAAATGTCCTCCATGGGTGAACTCAATTTCTTCCTTGGACTCCAAGTCAAGCAATTGCAAGATGGGAACTTCATTAGCCAAGCCAAATATGCAAAGGAACTCGTGAAGAGGTTTGGACTTGAAGACGCTAAAGCTTGCAACACTCCCATGGCAACTACAACCAAGCTTGATAAGGACGAACAAGGTAAAAATGTTGATATTAAATTGTTTAGAAGCATGATAGGTAGTCTTTTATATTTAACGGCAAGTAGGCCGGATATCATGTTTAGTGTGTGTCTTTGTGCTAGATTTCAATCGTGTCCCAAAGAATCTCATTTAATTGCCGTAAAACGCATTATTCGTTATGTTAAGGGAACGATTGGATTAGGTCTTTGGTATCCGAAAACTATAGATTTTTCTATGACTAGTTATTCGGACGCCGACTATGCGGGTTGTAGAGTAGATAGAAAGAGTACTAGTGGGACATGTCAATTTCTCGGTAATTGTCTTGTTTCATGGTCCTCTAGGAAGCAAAATTCCGTAGCTCTATCAACCGCCGAGGCGGAGTATGTTGCCGCGGGGGCTTGTTGTGCACAAGTCCTTTGGATGAAACATACTCTCCTTGATTATGATTTGCATTATAAAAATATTAAAATATTTTGTGATAATACTAGTACTATTCATTTAACTAAAAATGCAAATCAACATAGTAAGACCAAGCACATTGAGATTAGATATCACTTTCTTAGAGATCATTTTGAGAAAGGTGATATTGATATTGATTATGTTTCCACCGATTTTCAACTAGCCGATATTTTCACAAAACCACTTGATTTTGCTAGATTTTCGTTTATTTGTGGAGAATTAAATATGTGTATTATTGATTAAACATGTTTTTCATAACCCTTTTTGATGTATGACAAAAAGGGGGAGAATAAGTTACATGTACAAAAATAAGTTCATTTGGTCTTGGTTCCATATGAATTTATGAGTTTTATGAGTTTTTATATTTTTTTAATCTCTATGATTTTGGTATAAATTGGTATCAAGGAGCAAATTTTTGATTTTTGGTGTTTTTGGTATCAAGTACAAATTTTAAGGTTTCATTTGTATTGTATTGTTGATTTCAATAATTGGTGCATCATTTCTTTTTATCATTTCAATTATTGGTATTTAGAGCATATTTATAATGTTTAAATATAGCATAATTTGAGGGGGAGTTTTCTCCTCCCCATATTTTTGTAAATAGCCTATTTGTTTTGTCATCATCAAAAAGGGGGAGATTGTTGGCCCAAGAGGTTACACTCTCCATTGTGTTGTGTTTTGATGATAACAAACCAAATAAGTGCTATTTGGTACTAATGTTTTAATCTAGATGAATTTCAGGTTTTGTACCATGTTTAGAGCTCATTCGCTTCGCTTTTGCAAAAACTTCTAAGTTCCACATAGCAATGAAGGCAAATTGCACATCAAGGAAGGATCATAGAAGAGAAGGCAATTGCAAGGCATTGGATGGCTCAAAGATTGCTTCAGAGGTCCTTAGGATTTATTTTATAGCTTAATAGCATGTTAAAGAATAGAGAGTAAGTTTGAAGCTCAAACACACACGTTTTCACGCGTATGCCTTTTCCAAGTTTATTTCCTATAAAATATACAAAAATATTTTAACACTAATTCTTCTTCCTACAAATCTGTTTTTATGTTGTATATTGATTTTATGTTCAAAATAGTTTTGATCAAAATATTTTTCCTCTCAAAATTCCCTTTGTATTTCAATTTTTGACCTGAGCCGGTCGACCGGCTATATACCACCAGTCGACCGGAGTTCTGGCAGAGTGCACGTATCCGTGTGCACGTCTGTCAGTCGACCGGTAGGCTACCGGTAGTCGACCGAAGTTTTTAGTTTGCTCTCTGGATCTGACCAGTCGACCGGTGGGCTACCGGCCTTCGACCGATAGTTCAACCTTTAGCTTTTCGGTCGACCGACTGGCTACCGTTAGTCGACCGGTTATTTTTCAAAGTCTCAGTCAGGAGCAGTCGACTGTACCAGTCGACCGATAGTTCATAACGGTCAAATTCTTGAACTATCGGTCGACCGGGCCAGTCGACCGATATGGCCGTTGAACAGTAAACGGGCATATTTTTAATTCTGTTTTAACTTGATTTTTATCCGTTGGAGGGTATATTTGGAACTAATTACTTCCTAATCTTCAGTAATTAATTCCTAAACCTAAACCCTAGCCCTCTCCTATAAATAGGGGTGTTTGGGGAGAGTTTCTTTACAACATTTATTCAAGAGAAAATTCAAAAGTTTGGGATATTACAAAAGAGCTTGTTTCTTGTTTTTGTGCTGATATTTCTCATTCATTTTCAGAAGTGTTCTTGATATACTCTCTGAATTTGATTTTCTTTCTTCACTTACACAAGAGCTTCATTCCTTCTCAATATTCTCTAAGGACCTTTGTAAGGGAAGAGATATTTGAAAGAGAGAGTTTGTGATCTTTTGATTACTTAGAAATTGTATTGTGCTGAAATTGTAGGAGTTGGGTACTCCATTTGTAATTGATCTTTGTGATAGTGAAAGTAGCTAGAATCCTTTTGGGGAAGGCGGGGAGTAGAGCTGGGTGCTCGAACCTCGATAACATATCCTTGTGTTTGCGATTGGTTTACTTTACTTGCTATTACTTCTTGCTATTGATTGTGACTTGCATCATTCACTTGCATTCATCTCTATATTTGTTGCTCATTGCTTCATATTTTTAATTTGGCCCTTGATTAGCATTATCACCTATTCACCCCCCCTCTAGGTGATTTTCAGAAGGTGGCTCCGTCACCTTCGGGGATGACTCCAAAGGCACTATCATCGGTATAGGTAACATTCAAATTGGTGCATCTCCCATTATAGAAAATGTTGTACTTGTTGATGGTTTGAAGCATAATTTGCTTAGCATTAGTCAATTTTGTGACCGTGGACTTAAGGTTGTTTTTGATGATTCTTCTTGTAAAATCTTTGATGTTAAAACCAATAATTGTATTCTCACCGGTTTTCGTGATGATAATGTTTATATCATTGACATGCTTAATGTGGAATGTTCTACTAAATGCTTAAATGCTTTTGATGAAAATTCTTGGCTTTGGCATAGAAGATTAGGACATGCATCTTTTGACCATCTTTCTAGGATTAATTCTAAGGAATTGGTGAAGGGTATACCTTGCTTGAAGTTTGAGAAAGACCGCATTTGTGGTGCGTGCCAACTTGGGAAACAAACCAAGTCTTCCTTCAAACCAATCAAGGATATCATGTCAACTAGACCATTAGAATTAATTCATATGGATCTTTTTGGACCAACTAAAACTAAAAGCTTAAATGGTAGTAGATATGCATTTGTTTTAGTTGATGATTTTTTCCGATTTACTTGGGTTTTCATTTTGGAACACAAAGATCAAACTTTTTCTCATTTTAAGATTTTTCGAAAAAGAGTTGAAAAAGAAAAGGGTTTTTCGATTTTGAGAATAAGGAGTGATAGAGGTGGTGAGTTTGTTAACCAACTCTTCATGACTTATTGTGATGAAAAGGAAATTAAGCATGAAATGTCTTGTCCTAGAACTCCACAACAAAATGGAGTTGTAGAAAGGAAAAATAGAACACTTCAAAAGATGGTTAGGACAATGATAAGTGAGTATGACCTCCCTCAATATCTATGGGCCGAGGCCGTAAACACCGCATGCTATATATTAAATCATATTTATTTATGTAAAAATTCTTTCAAAACATCTTTTGAAATGTATCATTTTAGAAAACCTAATGTTGCATATTTCAAAGTTTTTGGATGCAAGTGTTTTGTTTTGAACACTAAAGATAACTTGGGTAAATTTGATGCTAAGGCTTATGAAGCAATCTTTGTTGGATATTCTACAACTAGTAAAGCTTATAAAGTATTCAATAGATCTTCACTTACCATTGAAGAATCCATGCATGTTAAATTTGAAGAATCTAATGTGTTTGTTGAGAATGTTGTAGAGATTGAACCATTAGGTGATAACATGGAGAGACTATCCTTGAAGGACTCACCCGCTCAAGAAGAAAAGCTAGAATCCATTGGTGATGTTCAAGAGGATAAAGAGGAAAGCTCTCAACCGCTTCCTAAAGCTTGGAGATATGCCACAAATCATCCCAAGGAGCTCATCTTAGGTGATGCATCTAAAGGGGTAACAACTCACTCCAAACTCCATGACCTATGTGGTAACTTTGCTTTCATTTCTCATTTTGAACCCAAAAGCATCCTCGAAGCCGAGGCGGACTCATATTGGTTGCTAGCCATGCAAGAGGAACTCAATCAATTTGAGCGCAACTAAGTTTGGCACCTTGTTCCTAGGCCCCACGATAGACCAATAATTGGTACTAAGTGGATCTTTAGAAACAAAATGGATGAGTCCGGAAATGTGATTAGGAATAAGGCTAGGTTAGTGGCCCAAGGTTACACTCAAGTTGAGAGAATTGACTTTGAGGAGACCTTTGCACCCGTAGACGGCTTGAAGCCATACAGATGACACTAGCTTTTGCATCTTTCAAAAATTTTAAACTTTTTCAAATGGATGTGAAAAGTGTATTTTTGAATGGTTTTATAAATGAAGAAGTTTATGTTGAACAACCTCCCGGTTTCGTTGATCATGTTCATCCTAATTTTGTTTTTAAACTTGATAAACCTTTGTATGGATTGAAACAAGCTCCAAGAGCTTGGTATGAAAGGCTTTCTAGTTTTCTCATTTCAAATGATTTTATTAAAGGCAAAGTAGATACAATACTATTCACTAAGCATGTTGATAATGATATTTTAATTGTGCAAATTTATATTGATGATATAATTTTTGGTTCTACTAATGAGTTTTTATGCAAGGAATTTGAAAAGGTTATGCAATGTGAATTTGAAATGTCTTCAATGGGTGAGCTTAATTTCTTTCTTGGACTCTAAATCAAGCAATTGCAAGATGGGAACTTCATATGTCAAGCCAAATACGCAAAGGAACTCGTAAAGAAGTTTGGACTTGAAGACTCAAAGGTTTGCAACACTCCCATGGCAACTACCACCAAGCTTGATAAAGATGACCAAGGTAAAAATGTTGATATTAAATTGTATAGAAGCATGATAGGAAGTCTTTTGTATTTAACGGCAAGTAGGCCGGACATCATGTTTAGTGTGTGTGTCTTTGTGCTAGATTTCAATCGTGTCCCAAAGAGTCCCATCTTATTGCGGTAAAACGCATTATTCGTTATATTAAGGGAACGATTGGAATGGGTCTATGGTATCCGAAAATCGAAGATTTCTCAATGACGAGTTATTTGGATGCCGACTATGCGGGTTGTAGAGTAGATAGAAAGAGTACTTGTGGGACATATCAATTTCTTGGTAATTGTCTTGTTTCATGGTCCTCTAGGAAACAAAATTCCGTAGCTCTCTCAACCGCCGAGGCGGAGTATGTTGCCGCGGGGGCTTGTTGTGCACAAGTCCTTTGGATGAAACATAGTCTCCTTGATTATGATTTGCATTATAACCATATAAAAATATTTTGTGATAATACTAGTACTATATATATGACTAAGAATGCAAATCAACATAGTAAGACCAAGCACATTGAGATTAGATATCACTTTCTTAGAGATCATTTTGAGAAAGGAGATATAGATATTGATTATGTTTCTACGGATTTGCAACTTGCCGATTTTTCACTAAACCACTTGATTTTGCTAGATTTTCATTCATTTGTGGTGAACTTAATGTTTGTGTTATTGAATAAAAATGTTTTCTTAACCCTTTTTGATGTATGACAAAAAGGGGGAGAATGAGTTTATGTATGGAAATATGAGTTCATATGGTTTTGGTTCCATATGAGTTTATATATGTTTTTAGTTTTTGATGTGTTTTCATGAATTCTTGTAATTTGAGTTTAAGTGTTTTGCAAGTGTTTTATATTCTCATGGTTTTTGGTTTCATGATGTTTACTTGCAAATTACAAATTACATTATTTTTCCTTGTTTAATATAGCATAATTTGAGGGGGAGCTTTCTCCTCCCCTATATTCTTGTTTATAGCCTATTTGTTTTGTCATCATCAAAAAGGGGGAGATTGTTGGCCCAAAAGGTTACACTCTCCATTTGTTTAGAGTTTTGATGATAACAAAACAAATAAGAGCTATTTGGTACTAATTAGTTTGTTTAAGATAAGTTTCAGGTTAGTACCATATTTGGAGGCCATTGCTTAGCTATTGCAAGAACTTCTAGGTTCATGAAGCAAAGAAGGCTTTTTGCACATCAAGGAAGGAACATAGAAGAGAAGGCTCTAGCAAGGCATTGCATGGCTCAAGACTTCAAGATTGCTCAAGATAATTTATTAGATTTGGTTTTAGTTTAGAGTTTTGTTAAAGAATAGTGAATAGGTTTGAAGCTCTATCACACACGTTTTTGCGCACATCTTGTTTCCAAACATATTTCCTATAATATGTACAAAAATAGTTTGTATACAATTGTAGGCTGTCTAAAAATCACTAAAAGACAAGCCATTAAAAAGCAGAGTTTCAAGTTCTAGACGCGAAGGCTCAGCACCAAGGCGCGAGGGTCCAACACCCGCGTCTCAGCATCAAGGCGCGTGGGCTCGACACCCGCGTCTCACCATCAAGGCGCGTGGGCTCGACACCCGCGTCTCAGCACGTGGGCTCGACACCCGCGTATCAACATCAAGGCGCGTGAGCTCGACACCCGCGTCTCAACATCAAGGCGCGTGGGCTCGACACCCGCGTCTCAACCTCAAGACGCGTGGACTCGACACCCGCGTCTCGCGCCTCAGTTATAACCGCCTGGTTATTGGGCCAGTCACTACCCACATAGATGGGAAGTGGGAAAGTTGGCCCCTCATCGTGGAGCATTTTTAGGGGGCACGTTCACCCCCTAGACCTCTATAAATAGCCTCGTTTACTATGAGGTCGGGAGAGGAGAGAAGAGAGGGGATAGACACAAGGGCGATCAGAAAGGCATCTGGCATCAGAAGATCACAGAGAGAGACAGACCGAGACAGGAGAGAGCTCAACTCTTCGTCAAGCTTGCTGCGTACAAGCTGCTCTTTGCCTACCTTCTCTTTGAGAGTTTTGGTAGACAGAGCTGTGCTACTCCCTCTACCAGCCAAAGAGAAGATTCCCTGACGAGCCCGACGGTCATCCGGTCAACGGAGAACAAGATTCACTCTCCACCGCCACACGAAGAACCCAGCCTTAAACAAAGGGAGGATTCAAGACTCAACATCCTCCCTCCCTTGTAACTGGAAGGAAAAAAGCAATTTTGTTGTAATTTTTTCATCTGATTCAAGGAAAATTTTACAGTAAAGACTTCTTTCCCTTTTTCTTTCCGGCGCGTACAAGAGATGGCGACTCCGCTGGGGACTACATTTGTCACTGAGGAGCAAATCGTGGCGCAGGATGACGTCCTCCGTAAGGGGAAGATGGTCGAATCGCTCATTGTCGAGTTCGACCAGGCGAAGTACGAAGAGTTTCTCTCTTCCGGCTCCAAGAGCCCAAAGACCCGCGTCTGCCGCCGGGTCTCGACGGGGAATGGCCCCGAAGCCCGATCTGTGGCTCTCTCGGGCGCCCCTGCTGCCAACTGTGCCAAGCAAGGTGCACGCGCCAACGCCTCTCAAAAGGCCCGCATGGCCCCAGGCACAACTGCCGCTGCGATCAACCGCGCAGCACTGAACACACGCGTCAGCGTCTCTCAGGAGACCCGCGTGGTTAAAGTCTCTGATGTTCAGCATCAGGATGTTGTTGGTTTTTCTCCACCTCCGCGACGCAACCGGAACGCTGAGCGTCGACAGAGGAGACGTGCGCGTCAGCTGCAAGTTGAAACCTCTGGTTGTCTGACTGAGGCTGGACGCAGCATACAAACTGGCGCCTTGCTCGCGCCCCGCGAAGTCCGCGTTTGGCGGCCCAAACGCGAGATTCCTTCAGTTAGGTCCTCTGAGGACCAACTCACCAAACGCCAAGGTGAGGCCTCTGCGCCTTGTCAAGCACAAGAGGCACGCGCCTATAGACGTGGGGCCCAGCAGCCCACTCCCTCTCAAGTGTCTCTGCCCCGACACACCAAGCAGCAACGCGACAAGCGCGTCTTTTCTCAACAAAGACGCCAAACGCGCGCTGAACAGCTGCGGCGCGAGAACCGCGTCCCTGAAGCCCGCGTCCATGCTGTACAGCACATGGATGCCTCCCATCTTCGACGTTGCGAGGCTAACCTTTTCAATCCCCCTCCCATGGACTTGAGAGATTATTTGACGAAGAAAAGAAGTGCCAATCAGGCCACTTTGTCGTGTTGCTGCCAACGGCTCATCCATATGCTCTCTGAGTGCCGTTGCGGATCAGGTGTGCACCAGCAGTCTTTAGTTAGACAGCTGACCCTGATTCCTCCGTCAGCCAAAAGAAAGTGCTCCCACAGAAGGAGAACCTTCTCTGATGTTGAGTACCCAAAGCTCACTACGAATATGACGAGCAGGAGCAAGGGAAAACAACCTGCAGTCAGCTCTGACGAGTCTGACTCTGAACCGGAAGGAGTGTACCGACACACTCGCACCCGGACCGGGGCCATTCCCCCAATTGACTATAATGCCTTAGCCCATGGCATTAAAGTGAATGATTCTCACTCCGCCGTAGCGGAATCGAGGGCTTCGAACTCTTCCGTCGAGAAGGAGACTTCCGCCTACATGACAGGCACTCCTGAGGAGATGGCTAAACGTTTAGAACAGATCCAGAAGGCACAAATGGATATGATTCTTTCTCAGCAGGAATCTATCAACTCCCTTAAGCAGGCGATTGCACAGCTGCTCGAAGACAGGAGGAGGTCTCCTCCTAAAAAGTCAAAGGGCAAAGGAAGAAAGGGAGAAAGCTCATCTTCCGAACCTTCTGAGGAGACGCGGCGATCTACTTCCGGCTCGTCCAAGTCCTCGTCGCAAGTAAAGGGCGACCAAGACCCAGGAAAGGCTCATGCTAAAAGAATGAGTCAACTGGAGCGACGCCTCGAGGCCCTTGCCAATCGCAAAGACCTCCAAGAAGTAGGAGTGGTCCGGCCCTACCCGGCTGAATGGGACTTGGTTCCGTACCCGCCCAAGTTCAAAGCTCCAACTCTCCAAGCCTTTGATGGGAAGGGGTCACCTAACCAGCACATCTACTACTTCAAATCCCAAACCGGGAATGTAGTAGATAATGATGCCATCCTGGCATGCCTGTTCATCGGCACCCTGAAAGGGTTGGCCTTTGAATGGTTTATGAAGCTCCCAGAAGGTTCTATCAAGAACTGGGGCGATTTGGAGAAGCTGTTCTTAACACGCTTCTTCGAGGATGACTCCGAAGTCACGATGCCCACCCTTTTGGCTACCAAACAGCGAAAAGGGGAGTCCGTCAAATCTTTCGTGAAAATGTTTCGGAACGTGGCACTCCGGTGTCCAAGCGGTATGACCCAGGCCACCCTGGTGGAAACATGCCGCCACAATCTCCAAACCTCACTCCTTGCTCAAATAGGAGTTGCTGAAAGCCGCACCTGGAAGCAATTAGTCCAACAAGGTGAACAGGCTGAGGAGATTGTCACCCGCGTCAGAGCGGAGGAAGGTAAGCCTAGGCCGGAAAGGTCGACAAGGCGTGCTCCAGACACATCCCTCCAAACAAAGCGGAAGGATAATTTGGCAACGGAGACCAAATCTCCCACCAAACCCCAATCAGGCAAGGCGAGTGGCTCTTCAAGCCAGCCACGCGCCAACAAGCAATATTCCTTCAAGGAGGAACATGTCGATTCACTCTTTAAACTACTCAACAAGAGTAACCGACTGAAGCTCCCTGAAGCTAGGCGCCCTGAGGAAGTCGGCAAGACCGACAATCCCACCTATTGCCTGTACCACAGGATGCTGGGGCACCCTACTAAGAGCTGCTATGTCTTCAAGGACATCCTTCAAGCTCTGATTGACGCGGAGGTGTTAAAGCTCTGACCAGAGCAGAAGAAGGTGATGGCTAATGTGACGTCAGCTCTCCAGTTTGGAAGACAACCCCCAACGCCTGCGGGGGTGGTCCCTATTCCAAGAGGAGAGCTGAGAATGGTCAACACAGACCCTCACCCGCAGCAAGGGAAAGGCCTGGTACCCATCCCTACACCTCAAGGGGAAATCATGTGGGTCCACCCTGACCTTGTCAATGAACAGCAATGGACTACTGTGACCAACAGGAAACCGAAAGGCAAGGCAAAAGCCTCATCCTGCAACGTGGTGGGTGCCTCCTCTCGAGAAGCCGAGACTGATGTTCCCTCGTTAACCGACTCAGAGGAAGAAACAATAGTCTTGGCCGCAGAGCCCAACCAACCGATGGCGGGAACCCGTTCGGGATAGCCGTACTTGAAGCAGTATGGCGAGATGGCAGTAGTCCCTCCACAACCAGCTGCAGAACTAACCAAGCCCTCCACAAGACAACCTGTGGAGAAACAGAAAGAAACTCGGTTTTCTCGAGTTCTTTCGAAAGGTATGGCGGAAGGATCCACGACACCTTACCGCTTTGATGTCCTGGCTCAACTAGCCAACATCCCGGCACGCATTACCTTGTATGAACTTCTTAGACTATCAAAGTCGACCAGGGAAGCTCTACAAGAGGCTCTGGCAAATGCTGAGGTCTTCATGACCCAGGTGCCAAAGGAGGAAGATGTAGAGAATTGTCTCCACACCTCCCAGAATGCCCCCTGCATTACTTTCACAGCAGATGACATGCAGGTTAAAGGGAAGCATGATCGACCCCTGTATTTCACAGGGTATATCGGATCGTCTGAGGTGAACCGCATTCAGGTAGATCCAGGGTCCGCGTTGAGCATCATGCCTCGCCGAGTCATGCAGCATCTGGGCATTCCTACTCATCGCTTGAGCCCTACTCAGACAACTATCTATGGGTTCAATGCCAACCAGACCCGTCCGATGGGGAAAATCAAGCTCAAATGCCAGATTGGAAGCCTCAAGTCGGAAGTGACATGCTACATCATCGACGCCGACACTTCCTACAATCTATTGCTGGGACGATCGTGGATTCACCGCAACTCCATCGTTCCCTCCACTCTCCACCAAGTCATGAAATACATTGACGGGAGTGGAAAGGTGCAGACATTGATCGCCGAAAGGTATCCGTTCAAAGGGGTCGAGAATTATTTCACCGACTCTTTGCTGTACCAAGACCCGGTGGAGACGGATGAAGTCCCGCGACCAGAGGAGCCAGACTCTGGTAACGAAGCTGACACCGAGCCCGAGAAAGAAGAGTGCATGTGGGAGTTAGAACCACTTGTAAAGAGCACAAATAAGCTCGATGTTGATAATACCACCGACGATGTAGGCGGTTGGTATATTAATGAAGATTTAGATTTTGCGTATTTTTCTGTGTTTGCTTCTGATTCAGTACCATCAGACACTAGCACCGAAGTAGACGATGACCCCTGGTCGGCAATAGATGCTTTGACATCGTTGCATGTACCAGTGAAGTCGTCCTTCGAGACATACCAAGATAATGGTAATGCGCAAGAATCTATATTTATGGTTCCAGCAAGACGGAAAGGCCAAAAACTAATTCTTTTTGGGCGAATCTCGTCTGAACCAACGCCCCGCGAAGAATCGGAAGGCGAGGAGGAATCCCCTCAGTTCGGTCATTATGAACCAAAAGCACTCAAATTGATGAGATGCATGGGGTACGACCTGACCAACAGACCCGGGTTGAACTTCGGCAAAGGAAGGAGGATGCTGCTTCGATCCTTTGTGCCGAAAGGGAAGGCCCCCGATTATTATCATCGGACGCGCCGGGGGTTGGGCTATGTATCAACTCCGGTCCCATCAGCCTCCAATTCTCAAAAATTGTTGAGCAACGATTACTCTTCAGACACATCATCTTGGGAGTCAGATGTCAGTGTCGGCAACATCTTCAAGGAACTTTCAGTGAACATAGTTTCGACAAGCCACCTGGAAGATGGAAATGAAGAAATGATCCAATCTGATACAGATCCTTGGATCAAACATTTAAATGCTCTTTGGGACACTCGCTTTGAACAGCGCGAGCCACCCACAGAAGACAAGGTTGTTCAGATCAACCTAGGAGATGAGGCTAACCCTAAGCCCATCTTCATAAGTGACGGCCTGTCACCTTCGGAGAAGAAGGATCTAATATCTCTTGTACAAGAGTATATAGACGTCTTCGCCTGGAATTATGAGGACATGCCAGGACTCGATCCTCAGGTGGCTATGCACCGCCTCAACATCAATCCGGACGTAAAGCCTGTCAAATAACAGCAGCGACGGTTTCGTCCAGAAATAATGGAGGCAATTCAATCAGAAGTCAAAAAACTTATTGATTCTGGCTTCATCAGGAAGAATAACATCCCGACTGGGTAGCCAACATCGTCCCCGTCACCAAGAAGAACGGGAAGATCCAGATCTGCATCGACTTCCGCGATCTAAACGAGGCTTGCCCCAAAGACGAATTCCCATTGCCAATCACAGATGTCATGATTGACAATACTTGTGGATTCGAATGAATGTCCTTCATGGACGGATTCTCAGGATACAATCAAATCAAAATGTATCCTGATGACGAAAAGCATACCTCCTTCAGGACACCTCTAGGGGTATATTGCTACACCGTCATGCCCTTCGGACTGAAAAATGCAGGGGCAACATACCAAAGGGCCATGAACGCCATTTTCCATCAGCAAATACGCAAAACGGTGGAATGTTATGTTGATAACATCGCGATAAAAAGCCGCACTAAAGGTGATCACATAGCGGACCTGAAGGTGGTCTTCGACATCATGCGGGCTCATCAATTGAAGATGAATCCCACAAAGTCCTTCCTGGGGGTGGCCAGTGGCAAATTCTTAGGATTTGTTGTAACATCCACCGGAATTCACTTGGACCCGGAAAAGGTTCGCGCTATCCAGGAGATGCAACCCCCGAGAAATCTCAATGAACTCAGGGGATTGCAGGGACGATTGGCGTACATCCGCAGGTTTATCTCAAACCTCTCCGGAAGATGCCAACCCTTCGCTAAGTTAATGAAGAAGGGTGTCTCGTTCATTTGGGATGACGCTTGCCAACAAGCGTTCGAGGAAATCAAGCAATACCTCACCCAACCACCAGTACTTGCAGCTCCGGTATCCGGAAAGCCTTTCCTGGTGTACGTCCGGGCAATGAATCATTCTTTGGGAGCTCTATTAGCTCAGAATGATGATCACGGACGTGAGCAAGCAATCTACTATCTGAGTAGAATAATGATCGGAGCCGAACATCGGTATAACCCGATCGAGAAGGAATGTTTGGCATTAGTGTTCGCTATTCAGAAAATGTGGCACTATTTGGTAGGCCAAACTATAAACGTCATATCAAAAGTCAACCCCCTGAGGTTACTTATGACTAAGCCTTCATCATTAAACGGCCGGCTGGAAAAATGGGCCATATTGCTCTCTGATCGAGTTTTACCTGCACGCAAAAATAAAATATTAGATTTAAGAATTAAAGGTGTGCGAGGTTCTCAATACTAATCCGCTGTAGCAAGGCTATGCGGGTCGTGATCCTCAGGGAGGGACTAGCGATGGAAGCGTTTGTAAGTTATCCCTAAAATTTTATCTTTTTTAATTACGATATTTACAATGAAATGTGGTATTTACAATGAGTTGTGGGAAAGAATATGAAAAGATGTGGATGGTGATCTAAACTAGAGAAGGAAAGAAAGAAAAACTTATAACACGTACAAACCTCTTCAGCCTGCTTACCTTTGATCCGTGCGATGATTTACCTTCTCTTGGAAGACTTGCAAGTATGGCGTATAGGATGTTGATCGCCATAAGCCATCAAGGGTTCTTCTTTGGCTAGGCAGTCTCAATGCAATTGGGTCTCATTGTTCACGAGGCATTAGAGAAAAACAATGGAAGAAAACAGGAACAGAGAAATACAAGAATAAAACACGAAGAAATAAAACAAGAATAATAAAAAAAACAAACCTCAAGCAGATTTCATTAACAATAGAAGAAGAGTTGGCTTACACCGCTGTCACCTCAGTACAAGCATGGACTCCTTCCTCCATGAAAGCTTCCTCTACTCTCAGTTACAGATTTTACAAAAGAAAAACGAACATAAAATCTAACCTAGAAGAAAGAAGAAAAAACCTAAACCCTAGCTTTTGGCCCTTGGCTCTTCGCTGGACGCTTTCTGTGTTGCATCTGCAGGGGTATTTATAGGAGTTGGAAGATGTAGAGTCCTAGTACAACTCTCCCAAAAAATCTTATCTCCAGACTTGTGGCACTTATCCATAGAAGTTCAAATCAAATCTGTCCTGCAATTTATTATCCAGTTGATCTCCGAAATTGGCTTACCTACGGACTGAATTGGAAAGTTTGATCAACATAAGAGTTGTAGGGCTTCAAGTCTTCTTTCTGGAGCATTTTGCATCATCAGATTTGCATCTCTGTAGCAAAAGTTATGATCTGAATACTAAACATGTACAGTCTGAATCCGAATTTATCTTTAAACTCTTTCCTGCAAGCATTTAGGGTTGAATAGAAGTCTATCCTGTAAGTCGCTCTGATACCAATTGTAAGATCACCTAGAGGGGGGGTGAATAGGTGATGGCTAATCTAATGGTCACTTATGAACAAATAATGCGGAATTAAAACTAAGTAGACCAAATTAAACTTCTTATTAATTTAACACTTATGTATAACCAAGAGTGTTGCCGAATTCCCCTTGCGAGGCTCTGGACAAGCTCCTCTAGATTCCCCTTGAATGGGTTGAGGTGCCGCGTTGGCTCTCTTGGTTGAATACAAGTGTTAACAACAATCCCAAGCAAGTATGTATATCAATTATGAGCACAAGGGAATATATCATGCATATATAAGATGAACACAATAAATGAATGCAAGATATAAAAGAGACAAAGAGAGAGAGAGGGATAGAGTAAGCAATCGCAAACACAAAGGGTTTGTTTCGAGGTTCGAGCACACTTGCTCTACATCCCCGCCTTCGACACACGAAGGATTTCCACTATGCAAGATCCCACCGGATCTCTCCTCGGTGCCGTACACCTACAAACCCTCGGACTCCCAAAGTCCCTTACACACCACAAGCCCACCGGCTTGACGAGGACGCACCTCGCACCACAAGTTCGCACCCGAACTCAACCACAACGAGCACACTTGCCCGTTTCCTCAAAATTACAAGAAAAGATCTCTTTGATGATCACAACTCTTGATCACCTAAAGAGTACTCTCACTACAACACACCTATAAGAATATCTAGCAATGGAAAGCTCAAGTGTGTGGTGAGAAAATGAAGGAAAGAAAGCTTTGTTGGAAAACACAAGAAATCACTTAAACACTCTCTTGATAAAAACTCTTCCTTTTGATTGGAAGTATTTGCACTAAAATCTTGTAGAGAAACTCCTCTAAAAGTGTCTGAAAAACAGCTCAAGAAGTCTCCTAAATGTTAACCTCAAAACAGATGACAAAATCCCAATTTATAGGCTGCCAGAAAATAGAGCCGTTGGGGTTCTGTCAGAGCTGGCGGTCGACCGCCGGTCGACCGGCCAACGGTCATTTTTCTGACCGTTGCAGCCACCGGTCGACTGGTGAGTCGACCGCTCTTCTGGAAAGAACTGTCGGTCGACCGATCCGGTCGACTGGCATTTTCCAGAGAGCAACAGGTTTGGGTCGGTCGAGTATCGGTCGACTCCGGTCGACTGATACGCACATGCACAAAAAAATTGTGCATGTCGGTCGAGTGCCGGTCGACTGCCGGTCGACCGGTCACTGAGAAATTCTGAAAAATCAGAACTTCCAGGACCTGGACAATTTGGATTTGGTTTTGGGTCTTGGATAAAATGTTTTGGTCTTGAAAAATCATAGAGTATGAGCATGTGTCATACTACTATCAAGGTAAAATACTTGGTAAAAATTCTTTTGATAAAAACCTAATTTTCCATGAAATGTTTTTCCCAAACCTTTATCAAATACAAAAACAAGATATTTGAGTCCATTTAAAAGCATGGTGTGTATGGATATGATCCACTACACAATCAATATGAAATATCTATGTTTTTGAAATCTAGTATACAACTTGGTTTTGGTTAAAGAATATACATGATAGAAATACCAAAAACCAACAAATATTTTGTCTTAAAGAAAAATCTTTTTCTAAAATAAAAGTTCTTTTCTAAAAACAAAATCTTTTATGAAATCAATTAAATCAAGAGTTCTAATCAAGAGTGTGTGTGTGATATAGACTTGAGCAATCCACCAACTATCTATCCTTTACATTTTTACTAAAACAAAAATACAAATTCTATACCTAGACCCAAGTCTTCAACTTCTTGAAGTCTTCCCTTGAAGGCTTCTCATCTTCTTGACTTGGTCCAAGCTTGATCCAAAAACTCCTTGGATCACCACATGCAAGCTCCAAATCTTGTTCTTTTATCCTTTGTTGAGCTATGCACCTACTAAGATCTTGATCATGAATCTGTCACTAATTAAACACAAGATCATTAGTAACTATAACTACATGAGTTGATCATCATCAAAACTAGGGTGAAGGGCCTTTGGGCCAACAATCTCCCCCTTTTTGATGATGACAAAACTCATGGAGTTATATATGCATGGATTAAAGTAAAGCTTCAAAGAAGCTCCCCCTTAACTCATGCATACCAAATAAATAATAGATATGGCAATAAAAGCACATGACATGTATGCAATGTAGGAGATGCAATCATATAGATCAAATCATAAATCAAATCTTTTGCTCCTAATTGCAAGACAACATTCAAATCTTTTGCTCCTAATTGCAAGACAACATATATGCATAAATACAAATCTTACTCCCCCTTAAGAAAGGAACCAAATACTTCTCCCCCTTAAGTAAGGAAATCATGAAATCATGCATATAAAATCACAAATTCTTCTCCCCCTTTTTGTCAATCATCAACAAAGGGTTCAAAGAAAAATACATCAAACAAATTTTTCTCCCCCTTTAAGGAAATCAAGGAGGGTAAATACAAATCAATCAATAAAATTTATATGCGATATAAATTCATGAAGAGGAAGACGTTAAGTTAGCTTCCCGACACATATACATTACATGAAGGAGGGATGACAAGCCCTAATTCACATAACGTATAATATGTCATGCATAAGAAGAGATGTGAAGCTCCCCTACACACGTATATCATATAAAGAAGAGTTGTCAAGCTCCTCAATTTATAATATACTCAACATGAACCTACATATGGAAGAGATGTTAAGCTCTCCTTGCATATAGACAATACAAATCAAAAATTTACCAATTGAATTTTTCTTTATCAAAACAAAATTTTAACTTTTTCTTAGTAACAACAAATTTTGAGATATCAATTGTAAAATAATCAAATTTTGAATTTTTGATACCAATTTCAAAACACAATGCATAAGCTTATTATGAAATACCAATTTGAAATCTAATTAAGCTTAGCATCAACAATCTTTGTGCTTTAAAGGAAATACCACTTGTAAAATAAGCACAAATAGATAACATATATGTATGACAAGATAATACCAATAGAAATTGATATAATTTGAAGGCATTCATACATACAATCAAAATATGGATATACACAACATGAAGTCATATTGATACCAATTTCAAATAACCAATGATACCAATTGAAAAGTAAGCATAAGTGTATACATCATATAATCTACCATATGAAGAATTCGAACTAGTTAAATGAACTTGTTTTAAGAACTAGTACGAGATCCTTCCATCAAGGAATAAGTTAAAAGGTTTTTCATGGAATATGCATAAATCACAAGGCACTAAAACACTCTAATCCATAAAGTCCATATAATATTTTCAAAAGAAGTGAGTGTACTAATGTTATGTGAAACATGGCATCATGAAAGTTGCAATAAAACTCAATATTCCTTAAAATCATAAATTTTGAAAATACGAAAATCATTACAAATTTTAATATATGAAAATCATCAAAATTATATTTCATAGCATATGTATGTTTTGACAAGACATTAAGTATACATACATATCCCCAAAATACAATTGAGTCCTTATAAATAGATTTGCATGAAAAGCAAATGACTCAAGGGTTATCCATGTATATTTTAATGTTTTGGCAAAAGAAACATATACATGAAATGAAATCACATGATCAAAACATAAATCCAAATGGGAATACAAGTTTAAGAATGTAATGATCATCAACACAAGGCTATACTAGTACATCTAATAGGCACAAATAAGCATTCAACCCAATCATATATAGATTTATTTGTGGTCCATAAGGTGTACAAGTATAAATCCAAGTGTTGACAAATACTAACATCTAAACTAATATTCAATACAATGTAGCATCAAAATTTTGAAATCACAAAAGAATTTATCCATAAAAATAGAATCATGTGCAATACTTGAAGAATAGATAACTAGTTTAAATGGATTTTTGACAAACTAGTTAAAGATCCTTAAAAAAAATATAAGATCATATGTATTTCATGAATACTACTAAATACATAAAAGTTCAAGCACTCATATTCCATAAAGCTCCAAATTATATATTTTCTTAAAGATAGAGTGTTCAAAGGTTATGTAAATAGTGTCTACATGAAAATAGTCATTGAAGCCCAAAACGATCATAAGTCAAATTTTTAACAACAAATCATGAAAAATCATTTTTCACTAAAATCAACAATTTTCATGGTATATGTATGGTTTATACAAATCTAACAATATGCATACATATCCCAAATATTAAAAGAGTCTATTAAATGTTTGCATGAAGGCAAGAGACTCACGGGTATACATGTATATTTATTAGATTTGAATTAAACACCCATATACATGAAGTAAATCACTAAAATAGGTAAAACATGTATAAAAGAGAATCATCAAAACTAGTCTTATACAAATGCATAAAGTGGATACAAATGAGCATGAAGTTCAATTATTTAAGAGTCAATTGTAATTCACTATTTGTATATGTATACATACAAGTTTGATATATTCTACATCTAAGCATGTAAATACCACATAAAGCACACAAAATCTTAAAACAAAATCATGAACATGCTATGAATATGACATAAGTAAATAGCATGAACATAAAAGTATGTACATAAATAAAATAGGAGTTTAGAATTTGTTACCAACTCCAAAGCTCCTAGCATGGTGGTTGACCCACCAAAATTCCTTGATAGCAATGCATCCCAATGTTTGTCCATCATGTCCATTGCATTGGCTACCAAGGCACCAATCCTCTCACGTTTTGTGAGAGCCTCCACCTATATCAAAATCAAAGGGTGGGGGTTTTGGTACCCATGTTTTCTTGGGTCCTTTGGGGTTAGCATTGTTATAAGGAACCCAAAATCTATTATATTTAGCAAAATATAAATATGGTTTCTTATCAAAACAATATTTTGCTAGATGGCCTTTGCGGCCACAATGTGTACAAATGTACACCTTAGCATGATGCTTATGAGTGTGATTGTGATCGTGTTGTGCATCATAAGCATGAGCATGATGTGTATGTGCATGAGCATGTGGAGTTTGTTTCTTGGGAAACATGGACTCCAATCTAGTATGTTTAAATGCACAAGAGTTCAAAGTTGAACTCAAATTATTCATTTTATTTTTCAAATTCTTAATCTCATTAGTGTTAGCATGAAAAGCATGATGAGATGAAGAATCATTTTTCTTTTTCTTTTGAAAAACATTATCCTTTTCTTTTTCAACAAATTTTCTTTTTAAAGATTTATTTTCTTCCAAAATACTTTCTTTTTGTTTTTCAACCATAGCAATATTATCCTTCAAAATAGTGTTCCCTTCACAAAGATCATTCAATTTTGAAAATAAGGAAACATTCTCATTTTTCAAATCTTCTTTTTCTTTTTCTAAGCATGCGACTTTATTTCTAAGTGAATCATTTTCATTAAGCATGCAATCAAATTCCTTTTTCAAAATCTTGTTATCTTTTTCTAAACATGCAATGTTATCTCTACATGAATCATGTTCATTATGCATGCAAGCAATGTCCTTTTTCAAAATTTTATTTTCTTTCTTAATTATGTCATATCTTTCAAGCAATAATTGGCATAAAGAATTTAGCTCATCATATGACATATCCTCATCATCGGATTCGGAATTTACCTCAAGGGGGTTATCCCCTTGGACCATGTAGCACTTGTTGGAGGTGTCGCTTCCAACATCCGAATCACTCCCCGCATAGTATTGTTCATTTTCGCCAAGGGAGATGAGGGTGTTCCATACTACAAAAGCCATATCAATATTAGCAACCCTACATAAATAATCATCATTTAGGGTGCTCTTTAAAGCATGTAGGGCTTTTGTATTAGCCTCAAGATTCTTACCATCTATACAATAAGCATTATTAGTAGTGGCAAGATATACATTATAACCTAGGGCTTTGAGGAATAATGACATCTTAACTTTCCAAATGTGGATGTTAAGAATATCAAAGGTGGGTGGTGACATAAAGTCCATGGTGAGGTGTGTGTGTACAACAAATATTGTGATTAGCCCAAATGTAGGATCTTTAACTCTTAGGTTGTTAGACCCTTATCAAGAGCACTAGCTCTGATACCAATTGTAAGTCGCTCTGATACCAATTGTAAGATCACCTAGAGGGGGGGTGAATAGGTGATGGCTAATCTAATGGTCACTTATGAACAAATAATGCGGAATTAAAACTAAGTAGACCAAATTAAACTTCTTATTAATTTAACACTTATGTATAACCAAGAGTGTTGCCGAATTCCCCTTGCGAGGCTCTGGACAAGCTCCTCTAGATTCCCCTTGAATGGGTTGAGGTGCCGCGTTGGCTCTCTTGGTTGAATACAAGTGTTAACAACAATCCCAAGCAAGTATGTATATCAATTATGAGCACAAGGGAATATATCATGCATATATAAGATGAACACAATAAATGAATGCAAGATATAAAAGAGACAAAGAGAGAGAGAGGGATAGAGTAAGCAATCGCAAACACAAAGGGTTTGTTTCGAGGTTCGAGCACACTTGCTCTACATCCCCGCCTTCGACACACGAAGGATTTCCACTATGCAAGATCCCACCGGATCTCTCCTCGGTGCCGTACACCTACAAACCCTCGGACTCCCAAAGTCCCTTACACACCACAAGCCCACCGGCTTGACGAGGACGCACCTCGCACCACAAGTTCGCACCCGAACTCAACCACAACGAGCACACTTACCCGTTTCCTCAAAATTACAAGAAAAGATCTCTTTGATGATCACAACTCTTGATCACCTAAAGAGTACTCTCACTACAACACACCTATAAGAATATCTAGCAATGGAAAGCTCAAGTGTGTGGTGAGAAAATGAAGGAAAGAAAGCTTTGTTGGAAAACACAAGAAATCACTTAAACACTCTCTTGATAAAAACTCTTCCTTTTGATTGGAAGTATTTGCACTAAAATCTTGTAGAGAAACTCCTCTAAAAGTGTCTGAAAAACAGCTCAAGAAGTCTCCTAAATGTTAACCTCAAAACAGATGACAAAATCCCAATTTATAGGCTGCCAGAAAATAGAGCCGTTGGGGTTCTGTCAGAGCTGGCGGTCGACCACCGGTCGACCGGCCAACGGTCATTTTTCTGACCGTTGCAGCCACCGGTCGACTGGTGAGTCGACCGCTCTTCTGGAAAGAACTGTCGGTCGACCGATCCGGTCGACTGGCATTTTCCAGAGAGCAACAGGTTTGGGTCGGTCGAGTATCGGTCGACTCCGGTCGACTGATACGCACATGCACAAAAAAATTGTGCATGTCGGTCGAGTGCCGGTCGACTGCCGGTCGACCGGTCACTGAGAAATTCTGAAAAATCAGAACTTCCAGGACCTGGACAATTTGGATTTGGTTTTGGGTCTTGGATAAAATGTTTTGGTCTTGAAAAATCATAGAGTATGAGCATGTGTCATACTACTATCAAGGTAAAATACTTGGTAAAAATTCTTTTGATAAAAACCTAATTTTCCATGAAATGTTTTTCCCAAACCTTTATCAAATACAAAAACAAGATATTTGAGTCCATTTAAAAGCATGGTGTGTATGGATATGATCCACTACACAATCAATATGAAATATCTATGTTTTTGAAATCTAGTATACAACTTGGTTTTGGTTAAAGAATATACATGATAGAAATACCAAAAACCAACAAATATTTTGTCTTAAAGAAAAATCTTTTTCTAAAATAAAAGTTCTTTTCTAAAAACAAAATCTTTTATGAAATCAATTAAATCAAAGTTCTAATCAAGAGTGTGTGTGTGATATAGACTTGAGCAATCCACCAACTATCTATCCTTTACATTTTTACTAAAACAAAAATACAAATTCTATACCTAGACCCAAGTCTTCAACTTCTTGAAGTCTTCCCTTGAAGGCTTCTCATCTTCTTGACTTGGTCCAAGCTTGATCCAAAAACTCCTTGGATCACCACATGCAAGCTCCAAATCTTGTTCTTTTATCCTTTGTTGAGCTATGCACCTACTAAGATCTTGATCATGAATCTGTCACTAATTAAACACAAGATCATTAGTAACTATAACTACATGAGTTGATCATCATCAAAACTAGGGTGAAGGGCCTTTGGGCCAACATATCCTTCCCTCTTCTTTATATTTGCAACTTTGGCCCTTATGTATTTGCACATTTGACATTTGGTTTTTGCACTTTTACACCTGGGCTTAGACTTGGGCTTGGATATGGGCTTTTGGGCTTCATTAAGCTTTATTTCTTATAAAAATAAGAACTCGAGGCCTGCACACAATAAATCACAAAATATTAATAAATGTGCAGAATTAAATGAATAAATATGAAAATGTGATGGTAAATGTTATGATAAAAATGCATTTTTCACTACCAATCACACCCCCACACTTATCTTTTTGCTCGTCCTCGAGTAAAAACAAAGAAAAAGAAAAATTAATCTAACCTAACTCACTTTCGTAGGAATCACGGTTGCACTTAGCACGTGCAACAAGCCGTTAAACCTCTAGGTTACCCTAGAGGACGAGTGTTGTCTCGTGAGGGTTTTCAGCGGATTGCACCCACAAAATCCATAAAAAGGAAAATATTTGAATTATTATTGAAGAGACTAAGTAGTTTATAAGTTTTAGGATCCTCATTTTTATTCATTCTTTAAACTTAGTCTTAATAAAGTTAATTGTTTTCCATTTTAGGTAAGAATTAAAATTGAATTTCTAATATAGTCTTTTTCGTTACCAAAAATCATATGCATCCTTATGAATTTATACTAGGAATTCCTTAACTTGGACTCTCATGCCTCTATATATATATTTTTTCTCTTTTTTTTATTTTTTTTGTTTTAATATGTATAACGCATCTAATTTTCTTTCGTATAAGCATTAAGGCTTCTTGAGGCCCTCATACCTAACTAATTGACTATTAGATGTGTTAATACATATATAAGTAATTTTTCCTTAATTTCCTTAGGCTTTCTAATCCACCCATGTAACGAACTTAAAGTCGATGACTCCCAAACCGGTTGGCTTTAGGGCACCAGGTGAGAAAACACCCCGCGGACTCAAAATCGAGTGAACTAGGCCCCAAAACTAAGGACTTTATTTTATTTACTCACCTTTAGGCATGAATACTTATGCTTCTTGAGGCACATGTATCAGCTTAATTGGTGATTATTTTTTTCTTTTTTTTTCTTTTTTTTTTATGAGGCACAAGGTCTTTGTCTTAGAGTCCTAGATATGCATTTGGTATGCACATTTCATTAAGGTAAAAATTAAGACTAACTACTTGTTCAATTTCTCCTCCTATACTTAAAAATTCAACAATTTATTTATTTTGACCAAGTTTTTAGAAATCCTAATCATGATTTTCCTAATCCTTAAAACTAACTTAGGTTTCTTTCAAAAAAATAAGTCAAAATACTGTCCTTTTTATAACATTTTTTTTAAATTTTAAAATTTTTTTTTTATTAGCAAATTTTGTTAGTGTCTACTTATGTTAGTATGTTAGTAAAGCCCACCCCCACACTTATCTCATGCATTGTCCTCAATGTATGAATGAATGCATATATGCATGAAACAGAACAAGGGAAGGCGAAAATTACCTTAGGGTGGTGGTTCCGGAGGTGGTCTAATTGGTCCACGAAATGCGGCCCAATCAAGATGACAGATAATTTGGTGGAACCCACCAGAAACTTTCCTTACATAACCCACTAAAATATATGTATAATCATTTTTTAGAATTTCCACCCATCAAATTTCCAAATTTCATAATAAATTTCAGAGTTAATTGTCTCAACCTCCTTGTCCCAAAATGGAGTATGAAAAGATGGAATTATTGACTTGGACATTATAGGTACGGGAACGAATACCGACTCGAGGAAGATGCTCAAATCAAGTAAGGGCTCAGGAGTCGGGCTAGATTCAAGAATTGAGTCCAAGTCAAGAAATTGAAACTCAAGTCCACAATCTTCTTCCCACAATGGAATGTGACCTAATATGGGTAATATCTCTTTACTTCCAATATTAAGGAATTCTAGCTCATCGCCATACAATTCTTCAAAACTAAGGTCAACATCTTCCGTCAGAATTGTACAATCAGTTTCAGAAGTAAAGAGATTGTGAGAATCTAGGTCGCATATCTCATTGTGTTCAATGTAATAAAAAGAACTTGCCAATTTATCCATAGGATTTTCAAAATTGCACAATTGGTCAAGTTCAATATGATCATCTAAAATGGGTGATTCAATTTCATTATGAATTGGAATAGGATCTAATGTCGACTTGGGAAAAGTGAAATCAGGTGGAGACACTGGAGTCATTATTGGATCAGGAAATAAAATTGAATCATCGAGTGGAAGATCATGATCATATTCATGCTCAAGTTCTATTTCAGGAAAGGAGAAACTTGCCATATTATCAAGAATTGGAGTTTCGGCAAGTTCACATGATGGCACTGAATTAGAATCTTGTTGTCCAAAGCAACTTGGTTTGTCGGCTCTAAGAGAGTGGTCAGCAAAAGCAGAAATGGCCGAACGGTGAGAACGTAATGATTGAACCATCAGATCGATGTCACGATCACGGGCTAATCTAGCCTGAGTCATGGCTGCAAGCATTCCTTCATAGTCGATAGGTGCATCATGCTGTGATTGGACTTGAAAAAAGGAAGTGTAATCATGATGAAGTTGTGAGTTGGTGGACTCACGCATTATCATGTCTGCGATAGATGGTAATTGTTGCTTGGACTCATGCATACTTATCATTTCCCCGATAGATGGCAATCTATTCTGAATGGGGGATCAGAGTATGAATCATTGAAAGAATGTGGACTAGATGGATATGAAGGACAATTTGGTTGAGAATTAGACTCGGGGGACTCGAAACCCCATGAACTCTGTGACGAGTTGAAATTATTATGGAAATTATAGTCATAAGATGGAGGGTGTGGGCTATATTCATTCGGATAAGACCATTCCGACACACTAGATTGGTCAAAGTTATGATATGCTGGGTTGGTAATATCCGAATAATAGTTAGGTGTGTAATATGGATTAAAATTGGAATTATTATTATATGCCATATCACACCAACACAAACACAACAAACAAAAAAAAAATTCTAACCTAAGTTAGGGTAGACCTATGACCTAGACGACTCCTAACTGGTTAGACCGTCCACAGGAGGTTGGGTGCAGACTTTGACTACAAGTTAATCAGCCAGGTCAGGGCAAGAGTGGTGGGAGGTTTTCCGTCAAAGACGTTCCTTAATTAAATAACCACCAATCTTCGGGCTTTCGGCCCTCAATCCCTTTCCTAGACACTGATTTGACAAGAGTCAACTTCCAGCACTGTTCCCCCTTAGGATAATCTCCTATTGAGTCCGAGATGTCCCTAGGGCCAACGTCTACTAATTTTTATGTTAGGCTTGGGTTAGTGAGTGCTTGGGATATGATTTTTGGGCTAAGGAAGGGTGATGAAATCCCCACCTTATTTTGTTAATGGGTTATGCCCTTAAGATGAATTAGTGCAAGTGTACAAGATAAGTAGATAAGATTCACTCAAAGCAGAAAATCAACCAAGAGATGAGTCCTATTCTACATGCAATGCGTACGTACCTTGCTTCTCCAGCACTCTTCAACAGTAAAAATAAAGGAATTGAAAAGACACGTGCCTAATATGCAAACGTCTAATCAATTTTATCTTTAACAACAAATAATTTACTGTTGAATTAATTAGCAGTATACAGGTTTATCACAGAACAAACCCAACAGAGCAGAAAATAGTATTTGCAATTTGCAGAACCCTGCAAAAAGATCAATCAGTAGTTCTCTACTGTTGCCGCGTTTCCGCGGCTCTGGCTGCGGATCCGCGGCAAAACAGTAGGTTCTGGTGCTCTGCCTTCGAGGGCAGAGACACAGAATAGCAATATGTCCACTGCTGCTGCTATGTTTCTGTTTCCTGTTCTCCAAACCTGCAAACAGAAAAGAATAAAGAATTAGTTAAAAATTAAATTTTTGTTTTAGAGATAAACTTACCGTCCCTCCCCGGCAACGGTGCCAATTTGTTGATCGAGTTTTACCTGCACGCAAAAATAAAATATTAGATTTAAGAATTAAAGGTGTGCGAGGTTCTCAATACTAATCCGCTGTAGCAAGGCTATGCGGGTCGTGATCCTCAGGGAGGGACTAGCGATGGAAGCGTTTGTAAGTTATCCCTAAAAATTTATCTTTTTTAATTACGATATTTACAATGAAAAGTGGTATTTACAATGAGTTGTGGGAAAGAATATGAAAAGATGTGGATGGTGATCTAAACTAGAGAAGGAAAGAAAGAAAAACTTATAACACGTACAAACCTCTTCAGCCTGCTTACCTTTGATCCGTGCGATGATTTACCTTTTCTTGGAAGACTTGCAAGTATGGCGTATAGGATGTTGATCGCCATAAGCCATCAAGGGTTCTTCTTTGGCTAGGCAGTCTCAATGCAATTGGGTCTCATTATTCACGAGACATTAGAGAAAAACAATGGAAGAAAACAGGAACAGAGAAATACAAGAATAAAACACGAAGAAATAAAACAAGAATAATAAAAAAAACAAACCTCAAGCAGATTTCATTAACAATAGAAGAAGAGTTGGCTTACACCGCTGTCACCTCAGTACAAGCATGGACTCCTTCCTCCATGAAAGCTTCCTCTACTCTCAGTTACAGATTTTACAAAAGAAAAACGAACATAAAATCTAACCTAGAAGAAAGAAGAAAAAACCTAAACCCTAGCTTTTGGCCCTTGGCTCTTCGCTGGACGCTTTCTGTGTTGCATCTGCAGGGGTATTTATAGGAGTTGGAAGATGTAGAGTCCTAGTACAACTCTCCCAAAAAATCTTATCTCCAGACTTGTGGCACTTATCCATAGAAGTTCAAATCAAATCTGTCCTGCAATTTATTATCCAGTTGATCTCCGAAATTGGCTTACCTACGGACTGAATTGGAAAGTTTGATCAACATAAGAGTTGTAGGGCTTCAAGTCTTCTTTCTGGAGCATTTTGAATCATCGGATTTGCATATCTGTAGAAAAAGTTATGATCTGAATACTAAACATGTACAGTCTGAATCCGAATTTATCTTTAAACTCTTTCCTGCAAGCATTTAGGGTTGAATAGAAGTCTATCCTTCCCTCTTCTTTATATTTGCAACTTTGGCCCTTATGTATTTGCACATTTGACATTTGATTTTTGCACTTTTACACCTGGGCTTAGACTTGGGCTTGGATATGGGCTTTTGGGCTTCATTAAGCTTTATTTCTTATAAAAATAAGAACTTGAGGCCTGCACACAATAAATCACAAAATATTAATAAATGTGCAGAATTAAATGAATAAATATGAAAATGTGATGGTAAATGTTATGATAAAAATGCATTTTTCACTACCAATCACTCTCCCAATATGAGATGCACTTTTTACCACAAAAGGCCATTAAGGGACAAGCAATGGCGGATTTTCTAGCTGAGCTCCCAGATCCGAGGGCAGCCAAAGTCTACGAAGATTTCCCAGATGAAGTTGCTGAAGTCTGCCTGACTCAGACATCGTTCGAAAGTCAAGTATGGCAACTTTTCTTCGACGGTGCATCAAGAACAAGCCCAAAGGGACACGTAGTAGCGGGGGTAGGAGTAGTACTCGTATCCCACAAAATTATGTGATTCCCCGAGCTGTCTCATTAACTGAGCCTTGTTCCAATAATGTGGCGGAGTACAACGCTCTTTTGATTGGGATGCAATTCGCCGATGAGATTGGCGTTAAAAATCTCGAGGCATACGGCGACTCTAAACTCATCGTCAGCCAAGTTCGCGGGGAGTACGAAGTCAGACATGAGGACCTAGTACCCTACCACAACGCAACTATCCGCATGGCCGAGGGATTTACAAGCTTCTACATCGACCATGTACCGCGCAAGCAAAATGCGCACGCGGATGCACTCGCATCCCTCGCGACCTCCTTAGCTCTTCCAGCCGGAGCAATGGAGAAGATATTCGTCTACAGCCATGACCTGTATTGCCCGAGAAATGCTCTCGAGGGCTATCAGGAGTCAAAGGGAGATCGTCAAGGCAAAGAAGCACTGGAATTGTCAACCGGTCCAGAGCTTAAAGACTGGCGATTCCCCTACATTGATTTCGTCTTATACGACATTCTCCCTGAAGACACCAAAGAGGCGGCTGCCATTCGAAAGAAAGCCCCCAAATTCTATTATAATGCGATTACGCGAACATTGTATCGTCGATCGCATGACGGGATCTTACTCCGGTGCCTTTCACCAAAAGAAGCCCAAGAGGTATTGAGAGAAGCCCACGACGGTATGTGTGGAGCCCATCAACCTGGCCCAAAACAGGCACATCGACTCCAAAGATTGGGTTACTATTGGCCCAAGATGGTTGCCGACGCCGTCACCTATGCTAAAAGATGCCACGCTTGCCAAGTGCATGGCGATTTCATCCATCAAGCACCAGGGTATCTCCACTCTACAACCTCTACCTAGCCATTTGAAATGTAGGGGATGGATGTGGTTGGCCCTATCAGCCCACCATCATCAAAAGGACATCGGTTTATTTTGGCAATAACCGATTACTTTTCTAAATGGGCCGAAGCCATCCCTTTAAAGGAGGTAAAATCGTCTAACGTGATCAATTCATGAAACATCACGTTATTTACCGTTTCGGTGTACCTCGGCGAATTGTCCATGACAATGGACCTCAGTTCATCAGCCAGGCTTTCCAAAGATTCTGCGCTAAGTTCAGAATCCAGAGTGTGTCCTCAACGGCATACTATCCTACCGCTAACGGCCTCGCAGAAGCTTTCAACAAGACTATTGGCAAGCTTCTCAAGAAATTCATCTCGAAAAGTCAACGAGACTGGGACGACAAGTTGGGTGAATGCTTTTGGGCTTACCGCACAACTGTGCGAACCCCGACTAAAGCTACGCCATTTTCTTTGGTATACGGGTGTGAAGCCGTGCTCCCACTGGAAATCCAAATTCCATCTCTACGCGTCGCCCTGACAGCGGAGATGACAACAGAGGAGAAGTATCGACAGCGACTCCAGGAACTGGAGGCCTTAGATGATAAACGTCTGCAGGCCCAACAACAAATCGAGCTCTACCAAGCTCGTATTACCAGAGCCTTCAACAAGAAAGTTAAAATGCGAACTTTCAAGAAAGGCGATCTTGTCTTAGCCGTCAGAAGACCCATGGTAATGACGCACAAGACAAAAGGAAAATTCCAACCCAAATGGGAAGGACCATTTGTAGTAGAATCAGTCTACTCAAATGGGTCATATCGTCTCATAACCTCAAATGGCGATACACTCATGATGCCGATCAATGGCAGGTTCCTGAAGAAATACTATCCTTAGATGGTATTCTTCCGCTGATCAAGTTAAAAGTACACCTCTGATCAAAGTAAGAAGAATTTCTTCATTATAACATCCGACGCCCCCGACGGCTAAGGATAGAGGAAAATGTTGGCTTCTAAGCCCAACATAAGTCTCCGACAACTCATCATGCTGAGGGGAATAGCATGGCTAGCCCAACTCAAACGGTAATTGTGTTGGCCCAAGGTTACAATCACCCTTGTTTAGTGTATTTTGATGATTACAAAACATATTAGTTATTTGTACTAATAACAATTGTTGTTTAAGTGTGTTTCAGGTTTATTATCATACTAGAAGTACTCTCACTCAAATACAAGACTTTTGGACTCAAGACAATTCAATTTGGGCTCAAGTTGCAACATTGAAGATCAAGTGAAGATAGCCCACCTTGAAGAATAGCTTTGAAGTCCTTTAGAAGTTTGTAAGTTTAGAATGTTAAAGTTTGAATATAGGAAATTTGGCTCTAGGATTTGCACACACACTTGTTTCATGTATTTCCTATGTTTTTGAAAATAGTTTTTGAAAATGGTTATTTCTAAGTTTTATGCCTTAGTTTATATATACATGTACCAAAGCGTTATATCCTGAAAAACTTTTTTAAAACATGTGTATAAACTATTTTTTGCATAATACTTAGCTATATGTATTTTTAAAATATTTATCAAAATTTTTCTAACTCAAAACAGCCCTGTTTTTCAGTGTCAGGCAACATCGGTCGACCGGCCCGGTCGACCGGCGCTATGCCTGGACATGCACTGTTTGTGCATGTCCGTCGGTCGACCGGACCAGTCGACCGACAGAGAGCATTCTGCTCTCGGGAATTTTCGGTCGACCGGAAGAAGAAAACTGTGTTTCCTCCTTTTGGGTCGGTCGACCGGACCGGTCGACCGGGAGCCAACGGCTACTTCCAGCTGGCCTGGCGGTCGACCGGACCGGTCGACCGCCAAGCCTGCAAAATAGCAACGGCTCTTTCCTCTTTGGGATTTTCTGAAAATCTGTTTTCTTTTTCTATTTTAACAGACTTTTGGAGAGTTGTTGGGGTGCTTTTGCAGGTTGAATTAGGTGAAAAGAAAATGTTTTTAACTTATTTTCAACCCTATAAATAGAGGAGAAGTCTCTCCTTCATACCACTTAGAAAAATTCCTCAAGTTTTGTTGTTTTCAAAAGAGAAAAGAAAAATAGTTTGAAGCTTTCAATTCCCACTCTTTCAAGATTGTTTTTCAGTTGTGTTTGATTCTCTATATCACTCTACAACTGAAGTTTTCTCACCACACTTCATAGAGCCAAAAATCCTATACTCATTCTATAGTGAAGTTGTAAATTGAAGTGAGAGTGTTTGTAAAAGATTGAGAAAAAGTGTAGTGATCAAGTTGTGATCACTTTGTTCTTGTAATTCCTTCTTGTGGAGCAACCTCTTCGGTAGAGGTCCTTTGTATTCGGTGGAGCTCGGTGCTCAGTCTTCGGTAGACCAATTGTAAAGGCATCCTCGGTGGATAGTGGAAACCCTTCACGGAGGTGAAGGCGGGGACTAGAGCAAGTGTGCTCGAACCTCGAAACAAATCATCTTGTTTGCGATTGCCTTTGCGTTATTCTTGCTTTACATTTCTCTTGCTTTATATTGTCTTGAATTATTTGCTTGAGAACTAACCCTCTACTTGTGCAATCTTGTCTTGTTTACTTTACTTGCTATACTTGTTGTGTTACATTGTGTGCATCTCATTTCTCATCATCATACTTGGCATTGATCGATCACACTCAATACAACACGATTGCATTGCGCACCTCTAACCCATATCTAGGGGAATTGGGAGGAAGGAGTTCAGAACCTCGCAAGGGGTATTCGGCTCTTAGTCGTGTTTTGAGAGATCGTTGCATCACTCATTTAATTAAAAGTTTAAAAAGATCATTAGATTAGCATTCACACCTATTCACCCCCCCTCTAGGTGTTTTTCAATTGGTATCAGAGCTTGGACTCTAGGATTTGGTTTAACCACCTTAGAGAAGATCCTAATTTGCTAATCATTTCATTCATACTCATTTAGTAAAAATGGCCGATGGAATTAAAACCCCTCCTAAGTTTGATGGACTTAACTTTCCCATATGGAAAGTTAAGATGACCGTGTTTTTGCAATCTCTAGGTAGCCGAGTTGCAAAGGCCGTGACTAAGTCCTTTAGTGTACCCCCCGGTGACGAATCCACTTGGTCCGAAATAGAGACTAAGGAATTCGATGCCAATGCCAAAGCTCACTATGCACTTCTTCAAGCCCTAAATGATGATGACATAGCTAGGGTTATACATTGCAAATCCGCATTTGAGATTTGGTCACACTTGATAGTCACTCATGAGGGGACCTCACAAGTAAAGAAGGCTAAGATTGACCTTCTTCGGTCTCAATATGAAACATTTAGCATGCAAGACAATGAAACCATAGATGATATGGTTACAAGATTTACCAAGATTACTAATGGACTCTCTTCTTTAGGTGAAGATATCAACAATGATCAAAGAGTAAGGAAGATCATCCGGGCTCTTCCTCCTTCATGGGAAGTTAAAGCTACAACCTTGAAGGAACTCAATGACAATGAAGAGATGGAGCTCATAGGTCTCATTGGGAACCTCAAAACCCATGAGATGGAAAGGAAAGCAAGGGAGGACATGGCTCCTACCAAGAAGAAGACCATCGCCTTCAAGAGTCAAGCTACACACTCCGATGAAGATGATGAAGAAGAAGATGATGAGGAGCTCTCACTCCTTGTTAAGAATGTCCGGAGGATGTACAACAAGGCGAAGTACCAAGGTAGAAGGAGATGGCAAGGAGGCAAAGAAGAAAGAAAGATCATATGCTTCAATTGCCAAAAACCGGGACACATTGTGGCGGAGTGTCCGGAAAAGGCAAAGCCTTCCACTTCAAAGAAGCCTTACAAGAAGAAGGCTATGAAGGCAACTTGGGATTCGGAGACCGAATCCGAGGAAGAAATAGACACCGCCAACATGTGCTTCATGGCCAATGAAAGCACAAGCAAGGTAACCCCTTCCACTCCTTTTGATGATGAACTCTCCATGGATGAACTAGGAGAAGCTTTTGTTGAGTTATCACAAAATTATGATTTCTTAAAGAAAAAGTATTTAAAAATGAAAAAGGAAAATGAATCTTTAAGTTTTCAAGTTTTTACTCTTACAAAAGAAAAGATGAGTTGGTTTCCACTTTGGCCACTACCAAAAATGATTTTGAAAAATATAAGATCTCTTGCAAAGGTAAGGCCCCACTAATTGACTCAAATGAAGTTTCTATGCTTAAGGAAAGATTAGATTCATTAAGTGTTGTTTTGAAAGATTGTGAGTTTAACAAGAAGAAAATTGAGGCTATGTTTCCTAAGAAACAAGCCCCAAAGAAAAATGCTCATGCTCATGTTCATATTCATGCTACACAACCTAAACAACATGGCAAAACCCCAAAACATGCTCACACTACACATCATGCTTTCATGTATAGAAAAGTGTACTCATGTTCACATTGTGGGCGGAAAGGACACTTAGCTAATTTTTGTTATGATAGACTAAGTGCATCACATCATAATGTTTGGGTTCGTAACACTAACTTTCAAGGACCCAAGAAAGTTTGGGTACCAAAGTCAACAATTGTTTTAAATGATGTAGGTACTTTCCAAAGCCCAACGACGTAGAGGTTTGTGGTATCTTGATAGTGGTTGCTCAAGGCACATGACTTGGGACATCAACAACTTTGCAACCCTATCAAGATATCATGAAGGTGGCACCGTCACCTTCGGAGATGACGCCAAGGGTAAAATCATCGGTATTGGTAATGTAAAACTTGGCACCTCTCCTTTAATTGAAAATGTAGTTTTAGTTGATGGCCTCAAGCATAATCTCTTGAGTGTTAGTCAACTTTGTGATAAAGGTTTTGATGTTGTTTTTGATAATGTTGCTTGTAAAGTTATTGATAGAATTTCTAATGTTTGTGTATTTTCCGGTTTTCGTGAAAGTAATGTTTATATGATTGATATGTTGAATATGTCTTGTAATATTACTTGCTTGAAAGCCCTCGATGATGACTCTTGGTTGTGGCATAGGAGATTAGAGCATATTTCTTTTGATCACATTTCTAGGTTAAACACAAAGGAAATGGTGAAAGGTATTCCTTGTTTGAATTTTGAAAAGGACCAAGTTTGTGACGCATGTCAATTTGGGAAACAAACTAAGTCTTCTTTCAAGTCAATTAAGGATATCATGACATCACGTCCTTTGGAGTTAATCCATATGGATCTATTTGGCCCAACACAAACCAAAAGTCTAAGTGGGAATAGATTTGCTTATGTTTTGGTTGATGATTTTCAAGATTTACTTGGGTTTTCTTTCTTGAACATAAAAGCCAAGCATTTTCATATTTCCAAATTTTTAAGAAAAGAGTTGAAAAAGAAAAAGATGTTTCGATTTTGAGAATAAGAAGTGATAGAGGAGGTGAATTCATTAACCAACCCTTTACCACTTTTTGTGATGAACATGGAATAAAGCATGAACTTTCTTGTCCTAGAACTCCACAACAAAATGGAGTAGTTGAGCGGAAAAATAGAACATTACAAGAGATGGCTAGGACAATGCTAAGTGAATACGGTCTACCACATTATTTGTGGGCCGAGGCCGTTAATACATCATGCTACATATCTAATCGTGTTTTCTTATGTAAAAATACTACAAAAACTTCTTTTGAAATGTACTTTTCTAGAAAACCAAATGTTTCTTATTTCAAAGTTTTTAGATGCAAATGTTTTGTTTTAAATACAAAAGATAATTTGGGAAAATTTGATCCTAAATCTTATGAGGCTATTTTTGTAGGTTACTCAAACACTAGTAAAGCTTATAGAGTTTTCATTAGATCATCTTTGACTATTGAAGAGTCTATTCATGTTAAGTTTGAGGAATCTAACAAGTTTGTTAAGAATGTTGTAGAAATAGATGCTTTGCATGAAGGCTTGGAGAAAGTCACCTTGGAGGATGCTTCTACCATGGGAGACAAGCCAAAGGATGATGATGGAAGTGAAGCCAAAGTGGAAGAGGCCCAAGGAAATGAACATCAAACAAATGAGGTGGAGCCTACTCACCACTACTTAAGGATTGGAGATTCAATCCTCATCATCCCAAGGACCTCGTCATAGGTGAAGTATCAAAAGGGGTAACTACTCGCTCTAAAATTCAAGATTATTGTGGCCACTTTGCTTTATTTCACACATAGAACCCAAAAATGTGCTCGAAGCCGAGGCCGATTCATTTGGTTGCTAGCCATGCAAGAGGAGCTCAATCAATTTGAGCGCAACCAAGTTTGGCACCTTGTTCCTAGGCCCCACGATAGACCAACAATTGGTACTAAGTGGATCTTTAAGAATAAGTTGGATGAATCGGGTAATGTAGTTAGAAACAAGGCTAGGTTAGTTGCCCAAGGTTACACTCAAATCGAAGGGATCGATTTTGAAGAAACCTTTGCACCCGTAGCACGGCTTGAAGCCATACGGATGACATTAGCATTTGCCTCATATAAAGATTTCAAATTATTTCAAATGGATGTTAAAAGTGCTTTTCTAAATGGATTTATTGAAGAGGAGGTGTATGTTGAACAACCCCCCGGGTTTGTTGATCCTACACATCCGGATTTTGTTTTTAAATTAGATAAAGCTCTTTATGGTTTAAAACAAGCCCCTAGGGCTTGGTATGAAAGACTTTCTTCATTTTTGATTTCAAATGGTTTTAAGAAAGGTAAAATTGATACAACTTTGTTTACAAAACATGTAGAAAATGACATTCTTATTGTGCAAATTTATGTAGATGATATTATTTTTGATTCTACTAATGAATCTCTTTGCAAAGCTTTTGAGTAATGCATGAAGGATGAATTTGAAATGTCTATGATGGGGGAGCTCAACTATTTCCTTGGACTCCAAATCAAGCAAAGGAAGGATGGGATCTTCATCAATCAAGCCAAGTACACAAAGGAACTAATCAAAAGGTTTGGGCTTGAAGGATCAAGAGTAAGCAAAACTCCCATGGCAACAACTACAAAGCTTGACAAGGATGAACAAGGTAAAAGTGTAGACATTAAACTTTATAGAAGCATGATTGGTAGCTTGCTTTATTTGACGGCTAGTAGGCCGGATATTATGTTTTCCGTTTGTCTTTGTGCACGTTTTCAATCTTGTCCTAAAGAATCTCACATAATAGCGGTTAAACGCATAATTAGATACCTTAAAGGCACTATTGAAATGGGTTTATGGTATCCTAAACCGGATTATTTGAAATGAAGAGTTTTTCGGATGCCGACTATGCGGGTTGTAGGGTAGATAGGAAGAGCACAAGTGGAACATGTCAATTCTTAGGGAATTGTCTTGTATCTTGGTCTTCCAAAAAGCAAAATTCGGTAGCCCTATCAACCGCCGAGGCGGAGTATGTTGCGGCCGGAGCTTGTTGTGCACAAGTTCTTTAGATGAAACATACTCTCCTTGACTATGATTTACACTTTGATCATGTTAAAATATTTTGTGATAATACTAGTACTATTCACATGACAAAGAATGCAAATCAACATAGTAAAACTAAACACATTGACATTAGGTATCACTTTCTTAGAGATCATTATGAGAAAGGTGATATTGTTATTGAATATGTTTCTACCGATTTTCAACTTGCCGATATTTTTACTAAACCTCTAGATTATGCTAGATTTTCATTTATTTGTGGTGAGTTGAATGTTTGTATTATAGATTCTTAAAATTAAGATTTTGTTTTAACCCTTTTTGATGTATGACAAAAAGGGGGAGAATAAGTTTGTTGATATTTGGAAAATAAGTGTTTAAATTTAAACTTTCTAAGTTTGATAAAGTTTGATACTATTTGAGTTTCAATTCATGAAGAAAAAGAAAGTTTGTGTTTATTTGAGTTTTTGGACAAAAACTATTGTGTTTGTCAAATGCTTTATGTATGCTTACATAGCTTTTCATATTCATGATAAATACATAGCATTGTATGATAAATACATAGCATTGTTTGAGGGGGAGCTTTCCAAGCTTTTCTTCCTTTATTTGTTTCAATAACTTATATGTTTTGTCATCATCAAAAAGGGGGAGATTGTTGGCCCAAGGTTACAATCACCCTTGTTTAGTGTATTTTGATGATTACAAAACATATTAGTTATTTGTACTAATAACAATTGTTGTTTAAGTGTGTTTCAGGTTTATTATCATACTAGAAGTACTCTCACTCAAATACAAGGCTTTTGGACTCAAGACAATTCAATTTGGGCTCAAGTTGCAACATTGAAGATCAAGTGAAGATAGCCCACCTTGAAGAATAGCTTTGAAGTCCTTTAGAAGTTTGTAAGTTTAGAATGTTAAAGTTTGAATATAGGAAATTTGGCTCTAGGATTTGCACACACACTTGTTTCATGTATTTCCTATGTTTTGAAAATAGTTTTTGAAAATGGTTATTTCTAAGTTTTATGCCTTAGTTTATATATACATGTACCAAAGCGTTATATCCTGAAAAACTTTTTTAAACATGTGTATAAACTATTTTTGCATAATACTTAGCTATATGTATTTTTAAAATATTTATCAAAATTTTTCTAACTCAAAACAGCCCTGTTTTTCAGTGTCAGGCAACATCGGTCGACCGCCCGGTCGACCGGCGCTGTGCCTGGACATGCACTGTTTGTGCATGTCCGTCGGTCGACCGGACCAGTCGACCGACAGAGAGCATTCTGCTCTCGGGAATTTTCGGTCGACCGGACCGGTCGACCGGAAGAAGGAAACTGTGTTTCCTCCTTTTGGGTCGGTCGACCGGACCGGTCGACCGGAGCCAATGGCTACTTCCAGCTGGCCTGGCGGTCGACCGGACCGGTCGACCGCCAAGCCTGCAAAATAGCAACGGCTCTTTCCTCTTTGGGATTTTCTGAAAATCTGTTTTCTTTTTCTGTTTTAACAGACTTTTGGAGAGTTGTTGGGGTGCTTTTGCAGGTTGAATTAGGTGAAAAGAAAATGTTTTTAACTTATTTTCAACCCTATAAATAGAGGAGAAGTCTCTCCTTCATACCACTTAGAAAAATTCCTCAAGTTTTGTTGTTTTCAAAAGAGAAAAGAAAAATAGTTTGAAGCTTTCAATTCCACTCTTTCAAGATTGTTTTTCAATTGTGTTTGATTCTCTATATCACTCTACAACTGAAGTTTTCTCACCACACTTCATAGAGCCAAAAATCCTATACTCATTCTATAGTGAAGTTGTAAATTGAAGTGAGAGTGTTTGTAAAAGATTGAGAAAAAGTGTAGTGATCAAGTTGTGATCACTTTGTTCTTGTAATTCCTTCTTGTGGAGCAACCTCTTCGGTAGAGGTCCTTTGTATTCGGTGGAGCTCGGTGCTCGGTCTTCGGTAGACCAATTGTAAAGGCATCCTCGGTGGATAGTGGAAACCCTTCACGGAGGTGAAGGCGGGGACTAGAGCAAGTGTGCTCGAACCTCGAAACAAATCATCTTGTTTGCGATTGCCTTTGCGTTATTCTTGCTTTACATTTCTCTTGCTTTATATTGTCTTGAATTATTTGCTTGAGAACTAACCCTCTACTTGTGCAATCTTGTCTTTTTACTTTACTTGCTATACTTGTTGTGTTACATTGTGTGCATCTCATTTCTCATCATCATACTTGGCATTGATCGATCACACCTCAATACAACACGATTGCATTGCGCACCTCTAACCCATATCTAGGGGAATTGGGAGGAAGGAGTTCAGAACCTCGCAAGGGGTATTCGGCTCTTAGTCGTGTTTTGAGAGATCGTTGCATCACTCATTTAATTAAAAGTTTAAAAAGATCATTAGATTAGCATTCACACCTATTCACCCCCCTCTAGGTGTTTTTCA
>JAVJIF010034797.1:0-122331 GCA_038442645.1 Agave tequilana | reverse complement strand
TTCTGTTGGCCCAAGGTTACAATCACCCTTGTTTAGTGTATTTTGATGATTACAAAACATATTAGTTATTTGTACTAATAACAATTGTTGTCTAAGTGTGTTTCAGGTTTATTATCATACTAGAAGTACTCTCACTCAAATACAAGGTTTTTGGACTCAAGACAATTCAATTTGGGCTCAAGTTGCAATATTGAAGATCAAGTGAAGATAGCCCACCTTGAAGAATAGCTTTGAAGTCCTTTAGAAGTTTGTAAGTTTTAGAATGTTAAAGTTTGAATATAGGAAAATTGGCTCTAGGATTTGCACACACAATTGTTTCATGTATTTCCTATGTTTTGAAAATAGTTTTGAAAATGGTTATTTCTAAGTTTTATGCCTTAGTTTATATATACATGTACCAAACCTTATATCCTGAAAAACTTATTTAAAACATGTGTATAAACTATTTTTTGCATAATACTTAGCTATATGTATTTTTAAATATTTATCAAAATTTTTCCAACTCAAAACAGCCCTGTTTTTCAGTGTCAGGCAACATCGGTCGACCGGCCCGGTCGACCGGCGCTGTGCCTGGACATGCACTGTTTGTGCATGTCCGTCGGTCGACCGGACCAGTCGACCGACAGAGAGCATTCTGCTCTCGGGAATTTTCGGTCGACCGGACCGGTCGACCGGAAGAAGGAAACTGTGTTTCCTCCTTTTGGGTCGGTCGACCGGACCGGTCGACCGGGAGCCAACGGCTACTTCCAGCTGGCCTGGCGGTCGACCGACCGGTCGACCGCCAAGCCTGCAAAATAGCAACGGCTCTTTCCTCTTTGGGATTTTCTGAAAATCTGTTTTCTTTTTCTGTTTTAACAGACTTTTGGAGAGTTGTTGGGGTGCTTTTGCAGGTTGAATTAGGTGAAAAGAAAATGTTTTTAACTTATTTTCAACCCTATAAATAGAGGAGAAGTCTCTCCTTCATACTACTTAGAAAAATTCCTCAAGTTTTGTTGTTTTCAAAAGAGAAAAGAAAATAGTTTGAAGCTTTCAATTCCCACTCTTTCAGATTGTTTTTCAGTTGTGTTTGATTCTCTATATCACTCAACAACTGAAGTTTTCTCACCACACTTCATAGAGCCAAAAATCCTATACTCATTCTATAGTGAAGTTGTAAATTGAAGTGAGAGTGTTTGTAAAAGATTGAGAAAAAGTGTTGTGATCAAGTTGTGATCACTTTGTTCTTGTAATTCCTTCTGTGGAGCAACCTCTTCGGTAGAGGTCCTTTGTATTCGGTGGAGCTCGGTGCTCGGTCTTCGGTAGACCAATTGTAAAGGCATCCTCGTGGATAGTGGAAACCCTTCACGGAGGTGAAGGCGGGGACTAGAGCAAGTGTGCTCGAACCTCGAAACAAATCATCTTGTTTGCGATTGCCTTTGCGTTATTCTTGCTTTACATTTCTCTTGCTTTATATTGTCTTGAATTATTTGCTTGAGAACTAACCCTCTACTTGTGCAATCTTGTCTTTTTTACTTTACTTGCTATACTTGTTGTGTTACATTGTGTGCATCTCATTTCTCATCATCATACTTGGCATTGATCGATCACACCTCAATACAACACGATTGCATTGCGCACCTCTAACCCATATCTAGGGGAATTGGGAGGAAGGAGTTCAGAACCTCGCAAGGGTATCGGCTCTTAGTCGTGTTTTGAGAGATCGTTGCATCACTCATTTAATTAAAAGTTTAAAAAGATCATTAGATTAGCATTCACACCTATTCACCCCCCCTCTAGGTGTTTTTTTTCAATTGGTATCAGAGCTTGGACTCTAGGATTTGGTTTAACCACCTTAGAGAAGATCCTAATTTGCTAATCTTTTCATTCATGCTCATTTAGTAAAAATGGCCGATGGAATTAAAACCCCTCCTAAGTTTGATGGACTTAACTTTCCCATATGGAAAGTTAAGATGACCGTGTTTTTGCAATCTCTAGGTAGCCGAGTTGCAAGGCCGTGACTAAGTCCTTTAGTGTACCCCCGGTGACGAATCCACTTGGTCCGAAATAGAGACTAAGGAATTCGATGCCAATGCCAAAGCTCACTATGCACTTCTTCAAGCCCTAAATGATGATGACATAGTTAGGGTTATACATTGCAAATCCGCATTTGAGATTTGGTCACACTTGATAGTCACTCATGAGGGGACCTCACAAGTAAAGAAGGCTAAGATTGACCTTCTTCGGTCTCAATATGAAACATTTAGCATGCAAGACAATGAAATCATAGATGATATGGTTACAAGATTTACCAAGATTACTAATGGACTCTCTTCTTTAGGTGAAGATATCAACAATGATCAAAGAGTAAGGAAGATCATCCGGGCTCTTCCTCCTTCATGGGAAGTTAAAGCTACAACCTTGAAGGAACTCAATGACAATGAAGAGATGGAGCTCATAGGTCTCATTGGGAATCTCAAAACCCATGAGATGGAAAGGAAAGCAAGGGAGGACATGGCTCCTACCAAGAAGAAGACCATCGCCTTCAAGAGTCAAGCTACACACTCCGATGAAGATGATGAAGAAGAAGATGATGAGGAGCTCTCACTCCTTGTTAAGAATGTCCGGAGGATGTACAACAAGGCGAAGTACCAAGGTAGAAGGAGATGGCAAGGAGGCAAAGAAGAAAGAAAGATCATATGCTTCAATTACCAAAAACCGGGACACATTGTGGCGGAGTGTCCGGAAAAAGCAAAGCCTTCCACTTCAAAGAAGCCTTCAAGAAGAAGGCTATGAAGGCAACTTGGGATTCGGAGACCGAATCCGAAGAAGAGATAGACACCGCCAACATGTGCTTCATGGCTAATGAAGGCACAAGCAAGGTAACCTCTTCCCCTTCTCATAATAATGAACTTTCTATGGATGTGTTAGAAGAGGCTTTTGTTGAGTTGTCACAAAACTATGATTTCTTAAAGAAAAGTATATTAAAATGAAAAAGGAAAATGAATCTTTAAGTCTTCAAGTTTTTACTCTTACAAAAGAAAAGGATGAGTTGGTTTCCACTTTGGCCACTACCAAAAATGATTTTGAAAATATAAGATCTCTTGCAAAGGTAAGGCCCCACTAATTGACTCAAATGAAGTTTCTATGCTTAAGGAAAGATTAGATTCATTAAGTGTTGTTTTGAAAGATTGTGAGTTTAACAAGAAGAAAATTGAGGTTATGTTTCCTAAGAAACAAGCCCCAAAGAAAAATGCTCATGCTCATGTTCATGTTCATGCTACACAACCTAAACAACATGGCAAAACCCCAAAACATGCTCACACTACACATCATGCTTTCATGTATAGAAAAGTGTACTCATGTTCACATTGTGGGCGGAAAGGACACTTAGCTAATTTTTGTTATGATAGACTAAGTGCATCACATCATAATGTTTGAGTTCGTAACACTAACTTTCAAGGACCCAAGAAAGTTTGGGTACCAAAGTCAACAATTGTTTTTAAATGATGTAGGTACTTTCCAAGCCCAACGACGTAGAGGTTTGTGGTATCTTGATAGTGGTTGCTCAAGGCACATGACTTGGGACATCAACAACTTTGCAACCCTATCAAGATATCATGAAGGTGGCACCGTCACCTTCAGAGATGACGCCAAGGGTAAAATCATCGGTATTGGTAATGTAAAACTTGGCACCACTCCTTTAATTGAAAATGTAGTTTTAGTTGATGGCCTCAAGCATAATCTCTTGAGTGTTAGTCAACTTTGTGATAAAGGTTTTGATGTTGTTTTTGATAATGTTGCTTGTAAAGTTATTGATAGAATTTCTAATGTTTGTGTATTTTCCGGTTTTCGTGAAAGTAATGTTTATATGATTGATATGTTAAATATGTCTTGTAATATTACTTGTTTGAAAGCCCTCGATGATGACTCTTGGTTGTGGCATAGGAGATTAGGGCATATTTCTTTTGATCACATTTCTAGGTTAAACACAAAGGAAATGGTGAAAGGTATTCCTTGTTTGAATTTTGAAAAGGACCGAGTTTGTGACGCATGTCAATTTGGGAAACAAACTAAGTCTTCTTTCAAGTCAATTAAGGATATCATGACATCACGTCCTTTGGAGTTAATCCATATGGATCTATTTGGCCCAACACAAACCAAAAGTCTAAGTGGGAATAGATTTGCTTATGTTTTGGTGATGATTTTTCAAGATTTACTTGGGTTTTCTTTCTTGAACATAAAAGCCAAGCATTTTCATATTTCCAAATTTTTAAGAAAAGAGTTGAAAAAGAAAAGATGTTTCGATTTTGAGAATAAGAAGTGATAGAGGAGGTGAATTCATTAACCAACCCTTTACCACTTTTTGTGATGAACATGGAATAAAGCATGAACTTTCTTGTCCTAGAACTCCACAACAAAATGGAGTAGTTGAACGGAAAAATAGAACATTACAAGAGATGGCTAGGACAATGCTAAGTGAATATGGTCTACCACATTATTTGTGGGCCGAGGCCGTAAATACATCATGCTACATATCTAATCGTGTTTTCTTGTGTAAAAATACAACTAAAACTTCTTTTGAAATGTACTTTTCTAGAAAACCAAATGTTTCCTATTTTAAAGTTTTTGGTTGCAAATGCTTTGTTTTAAATACAAAAGATAATTTAGGAAAATTTGATCCTAAATCTTATGAGGCTATTTTTGTAGGTTACTCAAACACTAGTAAAGCTTATAGAGTTTTCATTAGATCATCTTTGACTATTGAAGAGTCTATTCATGTTAAGTTTGAGGAATCTAACAAGTTTGTTAAGAATGTTGTAGAAATAGATGCTTTGCATGAAGGCTTGGAGAAAGTCACCTTGGAGGATGCTTCTACCATGGGAGACAAGCCAAAGGATGATGATGGAAGTGAAGCCAAAGTGGAAGAGGCCCAAGGAAATGAACATCAAACAAATGAGGTGGAGCCTACTCAACCACTACCTAAGGATTGGAGATTCAATCCTCATCATCCCAAGGACCTCGTCTTAGGTGAAGTATCAAAAGGGGTAACTACTCGCTCTAAAATTCAAGATTATTGTGGTCACTTTGCATTTATTTCACACATAGAACCCAAAAATGTGCTCGAAGCCGAGGCCGATTCATATTGGTTGCTAGCCATGCAAGAGGAGCTCAATCAATTTGAGCGCAACCAAGTTTGGCACCTTGTTCCTAGGCCCCACGATAGACCAACAATTGGTACTAAGTGGATCTTTAAGAACAAGTTGGATGAATCGGGTAATGTAGTTAGAAACAAGGCTAGGTTAGTTGCCCAAGGTTACACTCAAATCGAAGGGATCGATTTTGAAGAAACCTTTGCACCCGTAGCACGGCTTGAAGCCATACGGATGACACTAGCATTTGCCCCATATAAAGATTTCAAATTATTTCAAATGGATGTTAAAAGTGCTTTTCTAAATGGATTTATTGAAGAGGAGGTGTATGTTGAACAACCCCCCGGGTTTGTTGATCCTACACATCCGGATTTTGTTTTTAAATTAGATAAAGCTCTTTATGGTTTAAAAGCCCCTAGGGCTTGGTATGAAAGACTTTCTTCATTTTTGATTTCAAATGGTTTTAAGAAAGGCAAAATTGATACAACTTTGTTTACAAAACATGTAGAAAATGACATTCTTATTGTGCAAATTTATGTAGATGATATTATTTTTGGTTCTACTAATGAATCTCTTTGCAAAGCTTTTGAGTCATGCATGAAGGATGAATTTGAAATGTCTATGATGGGGGAGCTCAACTATTTCCTTGGACTCCAAATCAAGCAAAGGAAGGATGGAATCTTCATCAATCAAGCCAAGTACACAAAGGAACTAATCAAAAGGTTTGGGCTTGAAGGATCAAGAGTAAGCAAAACTCCCATGGCAACAACTACAAAGCTTGACAAGGATGAACAAGGTAAAAGTGTAGACATTAAACTTTTTAGAAGCATGATTGGGAGCTTGCTTTATTTGACGGCTAGTAGGCCGGATATTATGTTTTCCGTTTGTCTTTGTGCACGTTTTCAATCTTGTCCTAAAGAATCTCACATAATAGCGGTCAAACGCATAATTAGATACCTTAAGGGCACTATTGAAATGGGTTTATGGTATCCTAAAACCGGATTATTTGAAATGAAGAGTTTTTCGGATGCCGACTATGCGGGTTGTAGGGTAGATAGGAAGAGCACAAGTGGAACATGTCAATTCTTAGGTAATTGTCTTGTATCTTGGTCTTCCAAAAAGCAAAATTCGGTAGCCCTATCAACCGCCGAGGCGGAGTATGTCGCGGCCGGAGCTTGTTGTGCATAAGTTCTTTGGATGAAACATACTCTCCTTGACTATGATTTACACTTTGATCATGTTAAAATATTTTGTGATAATACTAGTACTATTCACATGACAAAGAATGCAAATCAACATAGTAAAACCAAACACATTGACATTAGGTATCACTTTCTTAGAGATCATTATGAGAAAGGTGATATTGTTATTGAATATGTTTCTACCGATTTTCAACTTGCCGATATTTTACTAAACCTCTAGATTATGTTAGATTTTCATTTATTTGTGATGAGTTGAATGTTTGTATTATAGATTCTTAAAATTACAATTTTGTTTTTAACCCTTTTTGATGTATGACAAAAAGGGGGAGAATAAGTTTGTTGATATTTGGAAAATAAGTGTTTTGATATTTGGAAAATAAGTGTTTAAATTTAAACTTTCTAAGTTTGATAAAGTTTGATACTATTTGAGTTTCAATTCATGAAGAAAAAGAAAGTTTGTGTTTATTTGAGTTTTTGGACAAAAACTATTGTGTTTGTTAAATGCTTTATGTATGCTTACATAGCTTTTCATATTCATGATAAATACATAGCATTGTTTGAGGGGGAGCTTTCCAAGCTTTCCTCCTTTATTTGTTTCAATAACTTATATGTTTTGTCATCATCAAAAAGGGGAGATTGTTGGCCCAAGGTTACAATCACCCTTGTTTAGTGTATTTTGATGATTACAAAACATATTAGTTATTTGTACTAATAACAATTGTTGTTTAAGTGTGTTTCAGGTTTATTATCATACTAGAAGTACTCTCACTCAAATACAAGGTTTTTGGACTCAAGACAATTCAATTTGGGCTCAAGTTGCAATATTGAAAATCAAGTGAAGATAGCCCACCTTGAAGAATAGCTTTGAAGTCCTTTAGAAGTTTGTAAGTTTTAGAATGTTAAAGTTTGAATATAGGAAAATTGGCTCTAGGATTTGCACACACAATTGTTTCATATATTTCCTATGTTTTGAAAATAGTTTTTGAAATGGTTATTTCTAAGTTTTATGCCTTAGTTTATATATACATGTACCAAACCCTTATATCCTGAAAAACTTGTTTAAAACATGTGTATAAACTATTTTTTGCATAATACTTAGCTATATGTATTTTTAAAATATTTATCAAAATTTTTCCAACTCAAAACAGCCCTGTTTTTCAGTGTCAGGCAACATCGGTCGACCGGCCCGGTCGACCGGCGCTGTGCCTGGACATGCACTGTTTGTGCATATCCGTCGGTCGACCGACCAGTCGACCGACAGAGAGCATTCTGCTCTCGGGAATTTTCGGTCGACCGGACCGGTCGACCGGAAGAAGGAAACTGTGTTTCCTCCTTTTGGGTCGGTCGACCGGACCGGTCGACCGGGAGCCAACGGCTACTTCCAGCTGGCCTGGCGGTCGACCGGACCGGTCGACCGCCAAGCCTGCAAAATAGCAACGGCTCTTTCTTCTTTGGGATTTTCTGAAAATCTGTTTTCTTTTTCTGTTTAACAGACTTTTGGAGAGTTGTTGGGGTGCTTTTGCAGGTTGAATTAGGTGAAAAGAAAATGTTTTTAACTTATTTTCAACCCTATAAATAGAGGAGAAGTCTCTCCTTCATACTACTTAGAAAAATTCCTCAAGTTTTATTGTTTTCAAAGAGAAAAGAAAAATAGTTTGAAGCTTTCAATTCCCACTCTTTCAAGATTGTTTTTCAGTTGTGTTTGATTCTCTATATCACTCAACAACTGAAGTTTTCTCACCACACTTCATAGAGCCAAAAATCCTATACTCATTCTATAGTGAAGTTGTAAATTGAAGTGAGAGTGTTTGTAAAAGATTGAGAAAAGTGTTGTGATCAAGTTGTGATCACTTTGTTCTTGTAATTCCTTCTTGTGGAGCAACCTCTTCGGTAGAGGTCCTTTGTATTCGGTGGAGCTCGTTGCTCGGTCTTCGGTAGACCAATTGTAAAGGCATCCTCGGTGGATAGTGGAAACCCTTCACGGAGGTGAAGGCGGGGACTAGAGCAAGTGTGCTCGAACCTCGAAACAAATCATCTTGTTTGCTATTGCCTTTGCGTTATTCTTGCTTTACATTTCTCTTGCTTTATATTGTCTTGAATTATTTGCTTGAGAACTAACCCTCTACTTGTGCAATCTTGTCTTGTTTACTTTACTTGCTATACTTGTTGTGTTACATTGTGTGCATCTCATTTCTCATCATCATACTTGGCATTGATCGATCACACCTTAATACAACACGATTGCATTGCGCACCTCTAACCCATATCTAGGGGAATTGGGAGGAAGGAGTTCAGAACCTCGCAAGGGGTATTTGGCTCTTAGTCGTGTTTTGAGAGATCGTTGCATCACTCATTTAATTAAAAGTTTAAAAAGATCATTAGATTAGCATTCACACCTATTCACCCCCCCCTCTAGGTGTTTTTTTTCAAGTTCACTACCATACTTCTCCATCCCGAGTTCCTTATAGATAGCAGAGTGCGCAGCAGAAATGTCGGGGACCCGTAACATTTAGGCTTTGGGGTTGAAAATATTGTTCTCACACCTGATTTGAAATTTCGAGGACGAAATTTTTTGTAAGGTGGGGAGAAATGTAACCCCTTGATCTCTGATGTACTTATCACAGTATCAGTACTCGATACGACGTTCAAAATTGACTTGACCTCCTTGGTAGTCCGATTGAGCTGATTTCAGTTTCAAATCTCATTTTCTAATATTTTAGATTTTTCAGGATTTTCTGGAATTTTTCTGGATTATTTTGGAAAATCACCGTAGTTAGTGTCGACCGACACCGATAATCGGCTCTACGATTTTTAAGTCACAAATGGAGTTATATTTTAAGGATCCGCTTTCACCATGTGTCTTAGAATCATATTATCTACATTAGGGTATTTTTGGGATTTTTACAGAATTTATCGAAATCCGGGCGAAACCGGTGTCGCCTAGTACCGGCGAAATCTTCAAGGATTTTTAACTTACAAACCGGATTGAATTTCTTCAAACCTTTTCATATTATGTCTTAGGATAATATTCTCTATTTTTTGTAATTTTTGCGCACCGTTCGGAGCTGGTCGATTATTGGGCCAATATAAATAATAATAAAATATTAGTTTTTAATTCTCATTTCTTTTTCTTTTCTTCTCCCTTCTTCCCGAAGCCTCCTCCTCCGCCTTACCCATCTCCACCGCCATCTCTCTCTCCTTCTTCTGTTTAAAAACCCTCTCTCTCCTTTTCCCTTAACAATTTCTCCCTCTCTCTATTTCTCTCTCTCTCTAATTAAGATCACTAATCAAACCTCTCTCTCTCTCTATTTCCTCTCCTTCTCTCTCTCTCTCTTCCACTGTCCTAGGCCAGCAGGTGGCCCTGACCCATGCCTGCGGCCGCGCCCCCGGCCGGCGCCACCGCCGCCCCTCTCTTCTTCTTCTCCTTTTCTTCCTCTTCTTTTCTTCTTCTTCTTCTTCTCCTGCTTTTCTTTCTTTTTCTTCTCCTGTCAACTCTCTCTCTCTCTCTCTCTCACTCACCCTCTCTCAATCTCTCTCACTCACCCTCTCTCTCACTAGCCCTCTCGGCCTGAACCGCCGCCGGTGGGCACCTCTCGCCGCCGGCCAGCTGGGCTGGCCGGCTGGCTATTGGGTGCAGCAGCAGCTATGGCTGCTGCTGCTGCTTCTATTAAAGGATTGGGTTCGGGTGTAAACCCGAACCCATTAACCCCCTTTTGGGTAGGTAAACCCCTTCACCCATTAACCCATTTACTTAAGTTAAATGGTTTGGGTATGGGATCCAAACCCGACCCGCGAGCGACCCAAACCCGCTTCGAAACCCAATAAAGGTAATCTTACAGAAACCCCCTGTTACATTTCAGTATTTGCATTTGAAATATTGTTATTTACATATTTAACCCATTTCTGTTACTTTTAGTATTCGGGCGAAATCTGGAGCATCCGGACTCCGATTTGGACGATCCTGGATCCGTTGCGATCGTGAGAAAGAGAGCTACCTTCCCATGGCTAGTTAGTGAGTGTTTTCTTTTTCATAAATTATATTTATTCATGTTTAATAAATTGAGTGAATGCTTAGGTAAATAAATCGTGATTATGGGTAAATCACTAGAATGTTAATAAATAACTTAATTATAGAAAAGGCCTATTTTGTAATGCATGATACATAACCAATAAAATAATATTTTCATCTGCTTCATGATTTAATATAACATATAGTTCATATAATGTATAAATGATAGATAATCATATTATCATGGTTAGATTATTATTCCACATGTTTTTCTTACATCCATCACATCTGTCACTTCATAGACATCAATCATGGTTACGTCGTACTATTACATGTGCATTGATACACGCGTACTCCATGATACCAGATATTGTCACTATTACACTATCACCCTTACCTACCCACCGATACACTGAACACTGTATTGCATATAAATATCTGTTACACGCTATACCGTTAGTTGATGTTTCACCATTACAAAGATACCGAGATTCACGACACTATTCCTGCATGTTTGGGAACTATTGATATACTGATACGCTAGTACACTGGATACCGTCATGTGCACAGTTACTTCATTTTCTTACATCACTGTTATATAGACTCACCGGTATACATGCATTGATTGTCTTTGTATTCCTGTTACATGGATCATGGATTTATTCCTGTTACATGGATCATGGTTTATAGTATTGCTACATGGATATTCCTGGATTCCCGTTATATTGAACACTGTTTATATCACATGGATTATTGTTACATGAGTAGTCCACCCTGTATTCCCGTTATATGATTATTTCCCGTTATGGATATTGATTTTCCCGTTACTGGACATGAGAGCTGTTGATATGCAATATGTGGAATCCCACATCTATTGTTCCTGTTTCCCGTTATATTGTTCTATGCTATCAACAGAGCTCAGGTCCTGTTATCATGTTACATGTACCATGCACTGAATTTGTTCTTGTTACACTGTGTACTTTAAATATCAGATCATAAAGATAACTTGGGGATGGGGGAGACTTGACGGTTGATTAGATCTTATCGGGTGGATCTACTGGATCCATATTGTTAGTCCCACTGTAGGGGACGGTAGTGCTGCCTACCAATAGCTCCATGAGCTCTCGTTACTTGATTCGTGCTCCCCTCTTAGCGGAGGGCCCTGGTCTCAGCAGCCAGAAGTCTGTTTAAGGCCGTGATCCCGGGTATGCACGGGATACCCCTACCCGATAAAAACTCCTCGACCATGGGTTTCCAAGTAACATAATAAAACAGTATACACAATAGTGACATCGGGACCACTTGTTATTTGGTCACTCTCTCGTTTGGATAATGGTACCCGTATGCCATGTCCGGATGGGTTCAACTGGAGTGCGGGCTCCAGTATGAACTGCCAGTGGTATGGGACACTGGAAGAGATTGACTAAATACCAAGTGGTACAGATTGTTATTATTGTCTAAATCATATGACATGCTCGACTCATGTATATTATTGTCCCTTCATGTTTGTTACTATTCCTGATATGTTATTCACTATCATGTCACTTGTATATCTTTTTACACTTTCTGATATTCGTTACACTCCATGTGGTAACATGTGATTCATGTACATGTATACCCTGCATTGTAAATATTCTGGTTTATGTATACCTTACATACTTCATTTTGTATCTACACAACACAGTAGTATGAGTATATTGCATGCTGCACATCTGCATGTTCAGTTCTATCACTCACCACTGTACAACATATTTATTATATCAAACCTGAGACTACTGTAGACATGACCCGATAATAACATGCTAGTTGATGATGGTATTAAAATATGGCATTGTTATATTTCTACTGATTCCTAAGTATCTATGATATGGTATCACTTGTATATAAACATGTATTATACATTATTATCGTGCTTGTATTACTATAGTACATATTACTGCCTCCTTCATTTTATCACTCACTAGGTCGCTTTCTAACAACCGTGGGTTTGCGTGCCCAGGTTGGAGATCCGAGTTATCGTATTGTCAGGTAGTCCATTGGAGTCACATAGGAGACTCATCATCGAGACCATTCATAGGTATCTTTGTGATTTGTTTCTGTTATCTTATTTATCACTGTTTTTCCTATCTGTTATGATCACTAACCTCTTTCTGCAGGTATTCTTGTACTTATTTCCTGCTGGAACTCTTATAAATATGGAGGTGATTTCCCGTACTGAGGCTTAGCGTACGTACGTGAGGGTTTTTCGCCCTGCGTATGTACGTCACCATAACGTCCCCGTACCTGCGGGATCGGGGCGTTACACTATCTATTCATGAAAATCATATATATGAAAAATCGAAACCGGTTAAACCGAAAAACCAAACAAATTGAAACTTTAAACTTGTGTGTGTATTGTGAACTTGAGCATATCAACACTATCTACCTTTACACAAGGTTTAAATAAAATCTTAAATTAAACAAGCCAAAGTCTTCTTGTAGAACTCCTTCTCCATGCCGAATCGATCCAAACACGATCCAACGAGCTTGACTCCAACCGAGTACTAGATGCGATCTTGACGCTCGAGCTCTTGAATCAACATGTGAAATCTCCAAAACACCTTTGTTGAAGCTAATCACCTACTAATATCTTGATCAAATATCTGAAACTAAATATCACAAGATTATTAGTAAACTATAACTACATGAGTTAATCATCATCAAAACTAGAGTGAAGGGCCTCTGGGCCAACAATCTCACCCTTTTTGATTATGACAAAACTCATGGAGTTATATATGCATGGATTAAAGTTAAGCTTCATAGAAGCTCCCTTTAACTCATGCATAGCAATAAACATAAAAATATGTAATGAATGCTCAATATAAACATGCATAAGTGAAGAATGCTTCTCTCCTTTTGCATAAACAAAAACATATATGCATATACTAATTGTAAAAATAAACATGCATATAAACTCAAAAACATTCTCAAAATTTCTCTCCCCCTTTTTGTCACTCATCAACAAAGGGGTGAAAATAAATCAAACAATAAAGATATATATGCGATATATATTTATGAAGATGAGAGACGTTAAGTTAACTCCCCTGCATACATGCATTTATATGAAAAGAGGTGATTAAACCCTAACCACATAAAGCATAATATGCAATGTATAAAAGGAGATGTGAAGCTCCTACTACACACGTGTACTACATACAAAAGAAAGGTCAATCACTTCAATATGACATACACTCAACATGAATTTATATATAGAGAAGATGTTAAGCTTCCCTTGCATATAAGCAATACAAATCAAAACATCATGATACCAATTGAAAAATATATCAATTTAGGATCAAGGCATATATGGAAACATTTTGATACTAATTTATGATACTAATGAAAATAAACAAAACATTTTTAATAAACCAATTGAAAGTAAACCAAAAAAATTTTAAGGTACTAAAGATACCAAAGTGAAAACTATCTTGATACCAATTTAAAAAAAATCTTGTAAATCTTGATACCAATAGAAAATGACACATTGTATGTTTTCGATATCAATTGAAATATATATATATTAGAAATCTTGATACCAATTGAAAGTAATAATCAATTCTAAAATAACTTGATACCAAAAAAATTTTTGTAAGTTTTTGATACCAATTAGAAGTAAAAAATCTTGTTCAATATCAAAACCAATTTCAATCATTTGGTTTTTACTTTCATCATAAAGAATGGGAGTAAGATATCAATTGAAAATAAATTCTATTGAAAAATACCAATTTGAAAGATAAAACATGAATTTTCTCCCCCTTTATGAAATACCAATAAAAATCATGCATAAGCTTGTATGTGATATCAATTGAAAAATAATTGTCATTAAGGACTAAATCAATCTTAGCATAAATATAATTTGTGCTTTAAGATGTATAGGTATATTAAGCACAATCAAGTCACATATGAGTATACAAAAAAAATCAATTGTGATACCAATTGAAAATACGATGAGGATCAAATGTATAACTCATAAATAACCACCCTTTTATGCACATGATAAAAATATTTTCAATTAAGCTCATAAGGCATGGTCGCCCGTCAGTTCGCCCATTGTGGGTAGGGGTTTAAAAAATAAGTTTGAAAATAATTTTAGTATAATTGAAAACTCTACCAAAATGAAGAATACGCAACTAGTTTTATGATAATCTTGAAAACTAGTACGAAATCCTTCAAGTAAGGAATAAAATAATGATTTATCCATGAAAAACATGAAAATCACACAATTATCAACACTCAAAGTCAATTAAGCACATATATGACTCATGAAAATAAATCGTGAGAAAACAACAAGCAATGTGAGTGTACAAGTATTATGTGAAAAGCATAATCATGGAATTTTGCAATAAAGCCCGTATGAAATTCCTTTATAAACGAAAACACGAAAATCATCAAAATTTAATTTTCATTAAAACAATGATACTGACTTCATGACATATGTATGTTTTGTCAAAACTAAAGTGTACATACATATCCAAACATAAATGAGTCTAAGATAAAGATTTGCATGAAAAGCAAATGACTCAAGATTATACATGTATATCCAATAGTTTTGGCAAAATTAACATACACATGAAGCTAAAACACAAATATGAAAACATGCACAATAATATGAAAAACAAGTCAAATGTAAGAATCATCAAAACTAGGCTATACTAGTACATTTAATGGGTACAAATGAGCAATCAAGCACAAACATATAATAATCAATTTATGCCTCACTAGTTGTACAAGTATATATATCCAAGTTTTAATGAAGCCTACATTTAAACAAGTAATCAAAACATGAAGTGCGCAACTTATATGATCATTATATAAATACACATGTATTAGACTAGGATATACAACATAATTAAATTAAATGTAAGAATACAATAAAATAAATCCATATAGAACATGGGTGTATCTCAAATACTATGCATGTATGTCATAGGTCTAATTATCATGGCATTTAACATACTAATCATGAAAAACTAAAACATGCTAAAAATCAATCATGAAAGCATGTTAACATAAATAGGAGTTTAGAGATCATTACCAAAACCATTAGGGTACATCTCTATGTCTCCAAGCTAAGGTGGTCCTCCCACCAAACTCCCCTTGAAAGTGATGCATTCAAATAGTCACCATTTAGCTCGGAACGCATTCACCTCAAGGCACCAATGCCCTCACGTCAAGCGAGAGCCCACATCTACATTAAAAATAGGAGAGGCTTTTGGTACCCATACTCTTTTGGGTCCATGGGGTTAGTTCCTTTCCTAACTCAAATAAATCTATTTGCAAAATTTGAATCATTAATTTATCAAAGTAAAATTTTGCAATGTGGCCCTTACGTCCACAATGTGTACAAGTGTACACATGAGCATACATAGTGTTGTGCGTATGAACGTGAGGAGCATGTGAATGCTGTGATTTATGTGCATGCATAGGTGGAACTTGTTTCTTTCGAACCATAGATTCCAAACGTGTGTGATTCATGGCACATTGGCTCAAAGTGGAGCCCAAACAATCAACACTCTTCTTTAGCATAGTTATGTTATTTTCAATAATAGAAGAAGAGGTGGAGCATGCAAGTGAAACACTAGAAGGTGAAGTAATACTAGCATGGCAAACATGTGAGTCAATATCATTTTTCAAAGATTTCTTTTCATGAGAAACTAAATCCAATTCCTTTGAAACAGAAATAATTTTGTTTTTCAAAGAATCATTTTCTTTTAAAACAAAAACAAGTTTTGAAGATAGAACTTCTTTTCTCTTCAAAACTTCGTCACAATTATTTTTACTTTTTAATATCTTATTTTCATTTAGGGCAAGATCAAGTTGGGATTTCAATGAGTCCCTTTCATTGGAAATTTTTACTTTTCTTGCAAAGTCAAATCAAGTTTTGAAAACAAATCTTTATTTTTTTCTTTTAAAGCAAAACTTTTCTTTTTCAAAAGTTATATTTTTTTAATAATTTTTCACAAACAATAGATAGTTCTTCATTTAAAGCATCGGCATCAACATGATCATCGCCGGAAGAACTAACACAATCATCTTGTTGAGTTTCCGAATTTACCTCAAGGAAGTTATTCCCTTGGACCATATAGCATTGTTGTTCAGATCCTCCTCCACTAGATTCCTCCTCCATAATGTTTGGCATTTGAAGTGCGGGAGAGGTCAAAGTGTTCCATACTGCAAAAGCGGAATCACAATGAGAAACCATAAATAAATATTCTTTATTAAGCGTGCTTCTAAGTGCCGATAGGGTTTGTGCATTGGCCTCTATATGCTTGCTATTACCAAGATAGGATTTCTTGGTTGCGGCAAGGAAAACATGCAAGCCTAGGGTTTTTGGATGCGTGGACATCTTAGCTTTCCAAACAATAATGTTGGAAGTATCATACATGGGAGGGTCATGAAGCCCACGAGTATGTATAAACAAATAAGTATGCAAATGTAAATACTAGATTAGCAACTAAGATCTCACTCCTAGGTGGTTAAACCTAATATCAGGAGCGTAAGCTCTGATACAAATTGAAAGTACACCTAGAGGGGGGTGAATAGGTGTAAGGCTAATCTTGTGACAAATAATGCGAAATTTAAAAACTAATTGCAACACACTTAGTGTAACTGATTGGTAGTGAAAAGTACATTTTTATCATCATATTTACCATCACATTTTCATATTTATTCATATAATTCTGCACATTTATTAATAGTTTGTGATTTATTGTGTGCAGGCCTTGAGTTCTTATTTTAATAATAAATAAAGCCTAAAAGAAGCCCAAAAGCCCATATTCAAGCCCAAGTGCAAAAGTGCAAATATCAATTGTCAAAAGTGCAAATACACAAGGGCCAAAGTTGCAAATATTAAAGAAGAGGGAAGGATAGACATCTATTCAACCCTAAACACTTGCGGGATAAGGATAAAAGTTAAAAGAAGAGAAAGAAATTCGTGAAAAAGATTTGGGATCTAGGTAACTTGCTTCCCAAGTTATATCCAAATCCAAAGATACAGAGCCAAGATTCAACTTCCAGAAGGAAACGCCCAGATGGACGGACCAGGGGAGGCCACGCGCCAAAGCGCGTGGCCAGCCGCCATTACCAGGCCGCGGAAACGCGGCCCAAGCCGCGTTTCCGCGGCAATCCTGTCAAATCCCGATACCCGTTTTCGTGGGAGAGTTGTGTTGGGACTCTACCTCCTTCTGTTCCTATAAATACCCCCTGCAGTGCAACCAAGAAGAGCGTCCAGAGGCAGAGCCAGAGGGCCAAATCTAGGGTTTTAGGCTTTCTTCTTCTAGTTTAGATTTTCTTTTCTTTTGTAATTTCTATTTTTCCTTTTTGTAAACTGAGAGGAGATGATGTTCTCATGGAGGAAGGAGATCTACTTGTACTGAGGGTGACAATCGGTGTAAGTTTTGCTTTTCCGCCATTGTTAAATAAATCGAATCGAGACTCGTTCTTTTTATTATGTTATATTCTTTTATTCTTGTTGATTCTTGTGTATCTCAGTTTTTGTTTTCTTCTATTGTTATTTCTCTCTAATGTTTTGTGAACCGTGAGATCTGATTGCTTCGAGACTGCCTAGCCAAAGAAGAGCACTTGATGGCCTATGGAGATGAACAATCCTTCTTTAGATTGTCTTTTCTTTTCATAGTGTAGGTAGCGAAGGTGGACGATCCTATACGCCATACTTGCACGCCTTCCAAGACAGGGTAAGTCATCGCGAACAGATCAAAGGTAAGCAAGGTAGAAGAGGTTTGTACGTGTTATAGTTTCTTTCTTTTTAGATCTCACACTACCATATTCTCAATTTCTTTTCTTCACTTCCATTGTAAATATCACTTCTTCTTCTCCATCTTCTTTCTTTCTAACTTAACATTAAAATAATAAAAACTTTAGAGATAACTTATTGACAAAGCTTCCATCGCTAGTCCCTCCCAGAGGATCACGACCCGCATAGCCACTGCTACCGCGGATTAGAATTGAGAACCTTGCACAACTACTTCTAAATCTAACATCTTTATTTTTGTGTGCAGGTAAAAACTCGATCAAAAAAATTGGCGCCGTTGCCGGGGAGGGACGGTAAGTTATTCTCTAATAATAAAAAAGTTATTAACTAATTCTTTTATTCTTTTCTGTTTGCAGGTTTGGAGAACAGAAAAACAACAGCAGAAGTGAACATATAGCAGCTCTGTGCCTCTACCCTCAAAGGCAGAGCAGCAGAGCCTGCTACTTTGCCGCGCAAACGCGGCAATAGCCGCGGATCTGCGGCAGTAGCAGAGAACTACTGACTGAAATTTTTGCAGGTTTCTGAAACTGGCAATATCTGTGTACTTCTCTGTTAAATTTTGTTCTGTGATAACCCTACTTACTGCTAATTAAATCAACAGTAAAATACTTGTTATTAAAGATAAAAATTGATTAGACGTTTGCATATTAGGCATGTGTCTTTTCAATTCATTTATTTTACTATTGAAGAGTGCTGGAGCAAGGTACGTTCGCATTGCATGTAGAATAGGACTCATCTCTTGGTTGATGCTTTGAGTGAATCTTATTTACATATTTTGTACACTTGCACAAATTTATTCTAAGGGCATAACCCATTAACAAGATAAGGTGGGGATTTCATCACCCTTCCTTGGCCCAAAAATCAGATTCCAAGCACTCACTAACCCAAGCCTAATTAAAATTTAGTAGACGTTGGCCCTAGGGACATCTCGGACTCAATTAGGAGATTATCCTAAGGGGGAACAGTGCTGGAAATTGACTCCTGCCAAATCAGTGTCTAGGAAGGGGATTGAGGGCCGAAAGCCCGAAGATTGGTGGTTATTTAATTAAGGAACGTCTTTGACGGAAAACCTCCCACCATTCTTGCCCTGACCTGGCTGATTAACTTGTGGTCAAAGTCTGCACCCTACCTCCCGTGGACAATCTAACCAGTTAGGAGTCGTCTAGGTCATAGGTCTACCCTGACTTAGGTTAGAATTTTTTTCTTTTTTATTTGTTTACTTGTTTGTTTTCTTTTTCTTTGTTTGTGTTGGTGTGATATGGCATATAATAATAATTTTTCCAATTTTAATCCATATTACACACCTAACTATTTTTCGGATATTACCAACCCGGCATATCACAACTTTGACCAACCTAGTGTGCCGGAATGGTCTTATCCGAATGAATATAACCCATACCCCCCATCTTATGACCATAATTTTCATACTTTCAACTCTTCACAGAGTTCATGGGTTTCGTTTCCCCCGAGTCCAATTTTCAACCGACTTGTCCTCCGTCTCCACCTTGTCCACAATATTCCCAAGAGTCATACTCTGATCCACCCATTCAGAATAGAATACCATCTATCGGGGAAATGATAAGTATGCATGAGTCCAAGCAACAATTACCATCAATCGCAGACATGATTATGCGTGAGTCCACCGACTCACAACTTCATCACGATTACACTTCATCCTTTCAAGTCCAATCACAACATGATGCACCTATCAACTATGAAAGGATGCTTGCAGCCATGACTCAGGCTAGATAAGCCTGTGATCATGATATAGATATGATGGTTCAATCTTTGTGTTCTCACCGTCCGGCCAATTCTAATATCGCTGACCACTCTCTCAGAGCCGACGAACCAAGTTGCTTTGGACAACAAGATTCTAATTCAGTGCCATCATGTGAACTTGCCGAAACTTCAAATTTTGATAACTTGGCAAGTTTTTCCTTTCCTGAAATAGATCTTGAGCATGAATATGATCATGATCTTCCACCGGTGATTCAATTTTATTTACTGACTCAATAATGACTCCGGTGTCTCCACCTGATTTTACTTTTCCCTAGTCAACATTGGATCCTGTGCCAATTCATCATGAATTTGAATCACCCATTTTTGATGATCATATTTAACTTGACCAATTGTGCAATTTTGAAAGTCCCATGGATAAATTGGCAAGTTCTCATTTTTATGAAATTGAACTCAATGAGATATGTGACCTAGATTCTCAAATCTGTGATCAAGTTCAAATTCCCGAATCATTATTGACTCCTGTTTTGTTACCCAACTTAGGTAATCTTTTAGAGTCAGTTTTGATTCCCACACCTATCATTCCTGAACTTGAATCACCAATATTGAGTCACATTCCATTGTGGGAAAATGATTGTGGACTTGAGTTTCAACTTCTTGATTTGGACCCACTTCTTGAACCAAGCCCGACTCCTGAACCCTTACTCGATTTAAGTTTCTTTCTTGAGTCGGTATTCGTTCCCATACTTCTGACGTCCAAGTCAATCATTCCATCTTTTCACACTCCATTTTGGGACAAGGCGGTTGACACAATTGACTCTGAAAATAATTATGAAATTTGAAAATTTGATGGGGTGAATTATTAAAAAATGATCATACATACATTTTAGTGGGTTATACAAGAAAATTTCTGGTAGGTTCCTCAAAAACTACATTATCTTGATTGGGTAGCAACGCTTGGCCCAATTAGACCACCACCGGAACCACCACCTTAAGGTAACTTCTGCCTTCCCTTTCTTCTTTTTCATGCATATATGCATTCATTCATACATTGAGGACAATGCATGAGATAAGTGTGGGGGTAGGTTTTAGTAACATACTAACATAGGTAGAAACTAACAAAATTTCCTAAAAAAAAAAGAAAAAAGAAAAAAATGAAAAAGGACAATATTTTGAGTTATCTTTTGAAAGAAATCTAAGTTAATCTTAAGAATTAGGAAAATCATGATTAGGATTTCTAAAAACTTGGTCAAAATAAATAAATTGTTGAGTTTTAGGTATAGGAGGAGAAATTGAATAAGTAGTTAGTCTTAATTTTTACCTTAATGAAATGTGCATACCTAATGCATATCTAGGATTCTAAGACAAAGACCCTTGAGCCTCATAAAAAAAAAGAAAATCATTAATTAAGCTGATACATGTGCCTCAAGAAGCATAAGTATTCATGCCTAAAGGCGAGTAAATAAAATAAAGTCCTTAGTTTGGGGCCTATTTCACTCGAATTTGAGTCCGCGGGGTGTTTTCTCACCTGGTGCCCTAAAGCCGACCGGTTTGGGAGCCACCGACTTTAAGTTCGTTACATGGGTGGATTAGAAAGCCTAAGGAAATTAAGAAAAAATTACTTATATATGTACTAACACATCTAATAGTCAATTAGCTAGGTATTAGGGCCTCAAGAAGCTTAATACTTACACGAAAGAAAATTAGATGAGTTATACATATCAAAAAAAAAAGAAAAGAAATATATATATATATATATATATATATATATATATATATATATATATATATATATATATATATATATATATATAAAGGGGCATGAGAGTCCAAGTTAAGGATTCCTAGTATAAATTCATAAGGATGCATATGATTTTTGGTAACGAAAAAGACTATATTAGAAGTTCAATTTTGACCCTTACCTAAAAATGAAAACAATTTAATTTATAAAGACTAAGTTTAAGAATGAATAAAAATGAGGATCCTAAAAACTTATAGATTACTTAGTCTTTTCAAAAGTATTTCAAATATTCTCCTTTTTATGGATTTTGTGGGTGTAATCCGCTGAAAACCCTCACGAGACAACACTCGTCCTCTTGGGTAACCTAGAGGTTTAATGGCTTGTTGCACATGCTAAGTGCAACCGTGATTCCTACGAAAGTGAGTTAGGTTAGATTAATTTTTCTTTTCTTTTTCTCTTTGATTTTTACTCGATGACGAGCAAAAAGATAAGTGTGGGGTGTGATTGGTAGTGAAAAGTGCATTTTTATCATCATATTTACCATCACATTTTCATATTTATTCATATAATTCTGCACATTTATTAATATTTTGTGATTTATTGTGTGCAGGCCTTGAGTTCTTATTTTAATAATATATAAAGCCTAAAAGAAGCCCAAAAGCCCATATTCAAGCCCAAGTGCAAAAGTGCAAATATCAATTGTCAAAAGTGCAAATACACAAGGGCCAAAGTTGCAAATATTAAAGAAGAGGGAAGGATAGACTTCTATTCAACTCTAAACACTTGCGGGATGAGGATAAAAGTTAAAAGAAGAGAAGAAAATTCGTGGAAAAGATTGGGATCTAGGTAACTTGCTTCCCAAGTTATATCCAAATCCAAAGATAAAGAGCCGAGATTCAACTTCCAGAAGGAAACGCCCAGATGGACGGACCAGGGGAGGCCACGCGCCAAAGCGCGTGGCCAGCCGCCACTACCAGGCCGCGAAAACGCGGCCCAAGCCGCGTTTCCGCGGCAATCCTGTCAAATCCAGATACCCGTTTTCGTGGGAGAGTTGTGTGGGACTCTACCTCCTTCTGCTCCTATAAATACCCCCTGCAGTGCAACCAAGAAGAGCGTCCAGAGGCAGAGCCAGAGGGCCAAATCTAGGGTTTTAGGCTTTCTTCTTCTAGTTTAGATTTTCTTTTCTCTTTTGTAATTTCTATTTTTCCTTTTTGTAAACTGAGAGGAGATGATGTTCTCATGGAGGAAGGAGATCTACTTGTACTGAGGGTGACAATCGGTGTAAGTTTTGCTTTTCTGCCATTGTTAAATAAATCAAATCGATGTTCATTCTTTTTTATTATGTTATGTTCTTTTATTCTTGTTGATTCTTGTGTATCTCAGTTTTTGTTTTTTCTATTGTTATTTCTCTCTAATGTTTTGTGAACCGTGAGATCTGATTGCTTCGAGACTGCCTAGCCAAGAAGAGCACTTGATGGCCTATGGAGATGAACAATCCTTCTTTAGATTGTCTTTTCTTTTCATAGTGTAGGTAGCGAAGGTGGACGATCCTATACGCCATACTTGCACGCCTTCCAAGACAGGGTAAGTCATCGCGAACAGATCAAAGGTAAGCAAGGTAGAAGAGGTTTGTACGTGTTATAGTTTCTTTCTTTTTAGATCTCACGCTACCATATTCTCAATTTCTTTTCTTCACTTCCATTGTAAATATCACTTCTTCTTCTCCATCTTCTTTCTTTCTAACTTAACATTAAAATAATAAAAACTTTAGAGATAACTTATTGACAAAGCTTCCATCGCTAGTCCCTCCCAGAGGATCACGACCCGCATAGCCACTGCTACCGCGGATTAGAATTGAGAACCTTGCACAACTACTTCTAAATCTAACATCTTTATTTTTGTGTGCAGGTAAAAACTCGATCAGTAACCAAAGAGTGTAGCTGAATTTCCGGTAAAGGGCTCTGGACTAACTCCTCTTGATTTCTCAGAATAAGAGTTGATGTGCTATATGAAGCTCTCTTGGTTTAACACAAGTATGGCACACAAACAAACCCAAGCATATAAATGATATGAACAATATGAATCAATGCAAGGCACAATAAGAGAGAGAGTTAAAGATAGTGGATCAAACGTAAATACAAAGATATGTTTCGAGGTTCGAGCACCCAGCTCTACGTCCCCGCCTTCACACAGAAGGATTTCCACTAAATCGTCCACACAGGACTTCCCACACAGGGAAGCTCCACTGAGGATTTGGGTAAATATAACTTGGGAGGACACAACTCCTCTCTCAAGAAATACAACCTCTCACTAGAGGCTAGGCACAAAGCCAACACAATATCAACCTCACACAAGAGGGATAAGGCTCAAAACCAAACAATAATCACCTCACACTTGAGGGATAAGGCACTTAGCCAACGCACCAACAATCACCTCTACACTTAGAGGGATTCCAAAACAACCTCCACAATCACCTCTCACTAGAGGGATATCAACACAATCACCTCTCACTAGAGGAATGTCACAAAGTAAGGAGGGTTACAACACTTGGTGGTCTCTCTCAAACACAAACCAATTTTCTCGCAAGAAATAGATCCTAATAGATAGGATAGATATGATAAGATCAAGTGTGAGAAAATAAAGAATTTGGAAATCAAAAACACAAAGAAAAATTCTTGGGAAAAACTCTATATTGAAATATGAATGAAGATCAAAACAACTCCCAAAGACTTTCTTTTTCTTTGAATTTTCCAACTCTTTTTAAAATAAATAAAGATCAAATCTTTAAGCCCAAAACTCTTTTGAAACCTTGCTTTTAAACACTTATAAAGGTGAGAATTTTTTCTCTCTAAAAAGTTATCTCAAATAACTCAAGAAATGGGGTATATATAGCCCCAAAGAAATTCTTCCCGTTGGCAGCAGGAAAGGGCATTTTTGCCCTTCTGGTAGACCGCCCGGTCGATCGGTCCAATGGTCATTTGTGACCGTTGAACCACCGGTCGACTGCCTGGTCAACCGAACCTTGAACCAGAGAGAAACGACTCTCTAGCCGGTCGACCGCCCGGTCGACCGGAACTGGATACAGAGAGCAGCGCTCTCTGCCAGTCGACCGGGGCCATTTCCAGAGAGCAGAACTCTCTGGACGGTCGACCGCCCGGTCGACCGGCCCACCAGCCCTTGGCTGCGTGCACGTCTGTGTACGTTAGTCGACCGGACCGGTCGACCGGCAGACAGCCTGGTCCATACAATATAGGGATTTGAAAACTCGGGTTTTTGACTTCAATTAAATCCCATAAAATCACATAAATTCCACAAAAATCAGTTCATATTAGATCTTTGAAATACAAATATGTGTGAGTAAAATTCAACACATATTTCAAACTATTTGAACCATTTTTGTGTTCTTGAAAATTGGCCTTAAACCAAAAACCGTATTTTTCAAAACTTGGATTTTTGAAATGGAAATTGTTTTCTCCAAAACGCATGTAAATAAAAAACATGATATTGAAACAACTTTGAAGCATATTGCATATAGATAGAATCCGATATACATATAAAGATTTATATCTATGTTTTTGACATAAAATCCAAAAATAAGTTTTGTTTAAATACAAAACTCCAACTCATGAAATAGACTATCAAAGTAAGTTTTTCTCAATAGATGAAGCATAAATGTATATAGATCAAATCTAAATATATTAAACCATGTAAACTTATTTTGATTCTATCTATTCATGAAAATCATATATATGAAAAATCGAAACCGGTTAAACCGAAAACCAAACAAATTGAAACTTTAAACTTGTGTGTGCATTGTGAACTTGAGCATATCAATACTATCTACCTTTACACAAGATCTAAAAAAAATCTTAAACTAAACAAACCAAAGTCTTCTTGTAGAACTCCTCCAAGCCGACTCGATCCAAATACGATCCAACGAGCTTGACTCCAATCGAGTACTAGATGCGATCTTGACGCTCGAGCTCTTGAATCAACATGTGAAAGCTCCAAAACACCTTTATTGAAGCTAATCACCTACTAATATCTTGATCAAATTTCTGAAACTAAATATCACAAGATTATTAGTAAACTATAACTACATGAGTTAATCATCATTAAAACTAGAGTGAAGGACCTCTGAGCTAACAATACATGTCTATCCTATAGTACTTGCCTTTTATGCAATATTCTATTATGAACTCATTTATGTTTGGATATGTATGTATATTTTAGTATAGACAAAACATACATATATCTTGAATTTTATTTTACTTTAATAAAAATTAAATTTTTATGTTTTTCATGTTCATAAAAGAATTTCATATAAGCTTCATTGCCTATCTCCATGATTATGCTTATTACATGATTTTTGCACTCTACATTATTTTGTTTACTCATGATATTGGATTAATGATAATCTCTTGTGCTTTATAAACTTTGAGTGTTAACCATTGTGTGATTTTCATTTTCTCATGGATATATTCATATTTTATTTCTTCCTTGAAGGATTTCGTACTAGTTCTTAAAATTATCTTTAAAACTAGTTTTTATTCTTCAATTAGTAGAGCTTTCAAACTATGCTAAAATATTTTTCAAATCATGATTTTTGAAAACCCCAACAATCTAAGAGCTATTGGATGGGCGATCTTGCCTTGTATACCCTTATTGAATATCTTTTAAACTTGTGCATGAATAGCATGGTAGTTATGAGTTATACACATGATCTTCATGTTATTTCATTCATGTATACTCATATTTATTTTCTTATATATGTATGCTTCAAATTTCAATTGGTATTTCCATTTTCATACATACATATATGATTTGATTTTGCTTGTTTTACAATATCTTTGCATTCTTAAAGCACAAATTATATTTATGTTAATCTTGATTTTATTCTAAATGTTAATTGGTATCTTTACAAGATTATGCATTGATTTCAATTGGTATTTATTTGGTATCAAAATGTACTTAATGTTTCACCTTCAATTGGTATCAAAATCTACTATTAATATCTTAAAAATTTTTTCCTACAAGTGATACCAACTTTTATTTTTGTCAACTACAATTTGATTTCATTGTTATCATAATTCAGTTTGTTGACTTCAAGAAATTTTAAAAATTTGTTTTAAAAGTGGTTTTAAAATTTGTTGATATGTATTGTCTATAAAGGAATCTTAACATCTTCTCTATATATAGATTTATGTTGAATATACTTTCTATATTGAGGATCTTAACCTCTCTTCGTTACGTAGTACACGTGTGTAGGGGAAGCTTAACATCTCCGTTTATACATTGTATATTATGCTTTATGTGGGTTAGGGTCTAGTCATTCCTTCTCCTGTAATGCATGTATGCAGGGGGAGCTAACTTATCGTCTCTCCTCTTCATGATTGTTAATCACATATACATCTTTATTGTTTGATTTTTCCTCACCCCTTTGTTGATGAATTGACAAAAGGGGGAGAAGAATTTATATAGTTTATATATGTATGTTTATATCCTTGTTTATGCATATATGTTTATATTTACTTTATGCATTTCATTGAATATCTATTTGTTTATTGCAATGCATGAGTTAAGGGGAAGCTTCTATGAAGCTTATCTTTAAGCCATGCATATATAATTCTAGGAGTTTTGTCATCATCAAAAAAAGGGGAGATTGTTGGCCCAAAGGCCCATTACTCTAGTTTTAATGATGATTAACTCTTGTAGCTATAGTACTAACGATCTCGTGTTTATATAGTTTCATATTTACTATCAAAATCTTAGTAGGTGCGTGATCGTACATATATTTTGTATTCTTTTCATTACACTCCTACATTTATCGTGTAATAAATCTGCTAATTTTCTTGTCTTAAATATCTATTTTGCAGAAGATAATAATGAAGAGAAAGAGGATTAAACCAAATAAATACCAATTAAAATTAGATTTAACTGGATCTATTTGGTTAGCTGAGGATGATCCCAGATCTAGTTAGAACAAATCAAGGATTGGGGCAAATATTCAGCTGAAGATCAGAGCAAATCAGAAAGATAACACTAAATGAAAACCGATAAAATTCAGATTTCTATAAATCTATTTTGGTTAGCTAAAGATCAACCGAGGATAATATCAAATACAGAGAGATAAATGGATAGAGAGAAGATCAATGGATGAGATGAAGCAAGTTTGACTCAGATTCTGACTAGATATATTTTAGTATTTGAAGCATAACTTTCGCTACCGAATCTCAAATCTGATGATTCAAGATGAACCAGAAAACAGACTTATAGGGCTACAACTCTTATGTTGATCATTATTTCTAATTCTATCATTTGATAAGTGATATTCAGTAATCAACACGCTAACAAACTGCAGATCAGAACTGAATATCCACATCAAATCAAGTTTGAAGATAAGGAAGGATTCAAATTCAGAAATAGCCAGATTTCCCTATCCTCATACTCCTCTAACCTCTGCATTTCTTCTATAAATACCTGCAATCTCAAAGGCAAGGAGGGACGACAAAGCAGAGAGTAGAACTTAGGCTAATTTGTAGTTTGTAACTTAGGTTTTTAGTTTTCTTTCATATAATTTTTATTTTCTTTATGTAACTGAGAGGAGATGATACTTTCATGGAGGAATGAGAGCAAGCTTGTACTGCAGGTGACATCGGTGTAAGTGATCTCTTCTTCTACTGTTATTTGAATTGAATCAAAGTTACTTTTCTTTTTTACTCTTATTTTTGTTTACTCACCTCTAATGTGTCGCAATCCATGTGAATTTTTTAGCATCAAGACTGCTTCGCCATTGCAAGTGCCCTTGATGGCTTATAGTGATGAACAACCATTCTCTTGCTAGTATGCTTGCCCTTTTATTCTTAGTGTAGATCGGGAATGGGAAAGATCCTACACGCCATGCTTGATCGCCTTCAAAGAAAAGGTAAGTCGTAGCTACGAATCCAAGGTATATGAGCACAAAAGGGGTAAGTAACTTTTAGTTTCTTTCTTTTTTTTTAATTCTTTAGTTTAGAATACCACAATCTATCACTTCTTTCATCACTCATTTCGATTTCTTTGTATATGTCTATTTTCTGTTTTTCTCCACGTTCTCATTCTATCACTTTCTTCCTAACTTGACTTTAACTCTTTTTCATTTTCTTTTTAAGAACTAAAGAAGAACTTTAACCATACTTTTTATCTTAAAAGAAGACTTACTAAAAAGCTTCCATCGCTAGTCCCTCCTTGTGGATCACGACCCGCATAGCCACTTTTGCTATAGCGGTAGAGTTGAGCACCTTGCACTACTGTTTTAAAAGTTCTGAAATTCTGTATTCTTGTGTGCAGGTCCAGCTCAATCAAAATTTTGGCGCCGTTGCCGGGGAGGAACGGTAAGTAATTCTCTTTAAGGTTTATATTTTTTGTTAACTTTCTTCTTTGCTTTTTGTATAGATTTAACAACAAGGAATTCTTGCTGCAGTGGATACATAAGTGGCCTTGGACTCTGCTCAAGAAAGCAGAGCTAAGAAGCCTTCAGATTTGCTACGGTCCTGTGGCAAACTGAGTGAACTACTAACCTGTATTTTCTGCAGGTTGGCTGAATTGCGTAGTTTAAATATCTGTAGCATTTATTTCCTTGTTTGTCTCACTGTATTTACTTTCTAGCCTCAACAGTAAAATGATGATTGTAAATGCTAAAAAATGATTTAGACTTTACATTTAGGCACGTGTCTATTTCATTACATTTTCTATTTATTGTTGAAGAGTGCTAGAGTAAAGGTACGTGTGCATAGCATCTAGTATAAAAACACTTTTGGATTGTTTACATTGCTTAAGTGTTGCTTTTCTTGTACACTGCACTAAATTGATCTAAGGGCTTGTCCTATAAACAAGATAAGGTGGGGAAGTAATTACCCTCCCTTAGCCCACAAACAATCTCCTCACTCACTAACCCAAGCCTAACTAAAAATGAGTAGACGTTGGCCCTAGGGACATCTCGAACTCAATTAGGAGATTATCCTAAGGGGAAAGGTGTTGGAATTTGACTCCGCCAAATCAGTGTCTAGGAAGGGGATTAAGGGCCGAAAGCTCAAAGATTGGTGGTTACTTAATAAGGAACGTCTTTGACGGATAACCTCCCACCAATCTTGTCCTAACCTGGCTGATTAGCTTATGGTCAAAGTCTGCATTACACCTCCTATGGATAGTCTAACTAGTTAGGAGTCGTCTAGGTCAAAGGTTTACCCTAACTTAGGTTAGAATTTTTTCTTTTTTTTTGCTTATTTATTTGTTTTATTTCTTTGTTTGTGTTTTATTGTGTGATATGGCTTATAACAACAATTTTTCCAATTTTAATGGTAATCCATATTACACACCAACCTCTTTTTCGGATATTACCAACCGGCATATCATAGCTTTAACCAACCTAGTGTGCCGGATTGGTCTTATCCGAATCAATATAACCCATGCCCCAAATCTTATAACCATAATTTCCAGAATAATTTCAACTCTTCACAGAGTCAGTGGGGATTCACCTCCCCCGAGTCCAATTTTCAACCAACTTGTCCTCCTTATCCTCCTTATCCACCTTGTCCACAATATTTTCAAGATTCATACTCAGTTCCACCAGTTCAAAATAGAAAACCATCAATTTTGGAAATGAGTATGCGTGAGTCCAAACAAAAATCACAAAATCTGATGGACTCACAATTTCACCACCAATTCAAAAACAACACTTCATCTTTTCAAGACCAATCGTAACAAAACGATGAACGAATCAACTATGAAAAGATGCTTGAAGCCATGACTCAGGCTCAAAACGCTCGTAATCATGACATAGATATGATGATCCAAACTCTACGTTCTCACCGTTTGGCCAGTTCTGATGTCGTTAACCATTCTGTTAGAGCTGAAGAGTCATGTTGTTTTTGGAAAACAAGGTTCCATTTCAGCACAATCATTTGAACTTGCCCAAACTCCAAATTTTGAAAATGATATTGACAGTTTGGCAAGTTATTCCTTTCCTGAAATAGAACTTGAGAATGATTATAATCCTGAACCTCAACTTAGTGATTCAATTCTACTTCCTGATTCAATAATGACTCCGGTGTTTTCACCTGATTTCACTCTTTTTCCTGAGTCAATATTGGATCCTGTGTCAATTCATCATGAAATCAAATCACCCATCTTTGATGATCATCATATTGAACTTGACCAATTTCACACTTTTGAAAGTCTTATTGACAAATTGGCAAGTTCTCATTTTTATGAAATTGAACTCAATGAGAAATGTGACCTAGGTTCTCAATTTTGTGATCCAGTTCAAATTCCCGAATCAATATTGACTCCTGTTTTGTTACCCGACTTGAGTAATATTTTAGAGTCAGTTTTGATTCCCACACCTGTCATTCTTGAACTTGAATCACCAATATTAAGTCACATTCCATTATGGGAAAATGAATGTGGACTTGAGTTTCAACTTCTTGATTTGGACCCATTTCCTGAACCAATCTCTACTCCTGAACCTTTACTTGACTTAAGTCACTTTTCTGAGTTGGTATTAGTTCCCGTACTTCCTAAGTCCAAGTCAATCATTCCATCTTTTCACACTCCATTTTGGGACAGGCGGTTGATAAAATTGACTCCGAAATTATTTGCGAAATTTGAAAATTAGATGGGGTCAATATTTAATAAAAATCATTCATGTATATATCATTTTAGTGGGTTATATTAGAGAAATTTCTGGTGGGTTCCTCCAAACTCCACGAAAAATCGATTGGGCCGCATTTCGTGGACCAATCAGACCACCACCAGAACCACCACCTTAAGCTAGTATTTTCCTTCCCTATCTTCTTTTTTCATGCATCTATGCATTAATTCATACATTGAGGACAATGTATGAGATAGGTGTGGGGGAGGGTTCTAACATAACTTAAGTTTTTCTTTTATTAAAAAAATTTAACATTTTCTTTACTTTTAAAAACTTTTTGAAAATAGAAACAATATTTTGACATATTTTTTGTAAGAAATTGAGTCAATTTTAAGGAATAGGAAAATCAAAATTAGGATTTCTTAAATTTGGTCAAAATAAGATTATTTGTTTGATTTTTAGGGTCGGAAGATAATTTGTCAAAGTAATTTAGTCTTGATCTTACCTTAATGAAATATGCACACTCCATACACTTACACACTTAGGGTTCAAAAACAAAGATTCTTATGCCTTATTATAAAAAAAAGAAAAAAATATATATCTATGAAAGATGAACAAATCTAATTATTGATTAGCTAGGTGCTTTGGCCTAAGTAAGCCTTGGTATTTATGCAAAAGATGATTGATAAGTTTGAGAAAAAATATATATATAAAAAATCCTCTGATTAAGCTGGGTATTTGTGCCTAATGTAGCATAAGTATTCACGCCTAAAAGGGGTTCATATAATAAAATCCTTAGTTTTGTGGCCTTGTTTGCTCGAGTCCTTGGGGTGTTTCCTCACCCGGTGCCCTAAGACCGTTTGGTTTGGGAGTCATCGATTAAAGGCTCGTTACATGGGCAGATTAGAAAGTCTAATAGAACTAAGAAATAATACCACAAATATATATATATATATATATATATATATATAAATAAATAAGGCATAAGAGTTAGTGTTAATGAACCCTTAGTCAAAATTTTCACGGTCACAAGGTGCATATGACTTAGGGCAAAGTAATAGACTAGATGAGAAGTACAATTTGACTCCTTACTCTGATTGATAACAAATTTTTGAATAGAGACTAAGTTTAGGAATGAAAAATTCAGTTTTCCTATAACTTATAGATTACTTAAATCTTACAATTATATTTCAAACATTTTTCTCTTTCAAAATGCTTTTCAAAAATACTAACTCTTTGTTACTCTTTCTTTATGGATTTTGTGGGTACAATCCACTGAAAACCCTCGCAAGACAAAACTCGTCCTCTAATGGAAACCAAGAGGTTTAACGGCTTGTTGCACATGCTCAGTGCAATCGCGTAACCTGCAAAAGTGGTCTAATAATCTTGGTTTAGTTTTGTTGATTTGCTCGAGGACGAGCAAAAGATAGGTGTGGGGGTGTGATCGTACATATATTTTGTATTCTTTTCATTACACTCCTACATTTATCGTGTAATAAATCTGCTAATTTTCTTGTCTTAAATATCTATTTTGTAGAAGATAATAATGAAGAGAAAGAGGATTAAACCAAATAAATACTAGTTAAAATCAGATTTAACTAGATCTATTTGGTTAGCTGAGGATGATCCCAGATCTAGTTAGAACAAATCAAGGATTGGGGCAAATGTTCAGCTGAAGATCAGAGCAAATCAGAAAGATAACACCAAATGGAAACCGGTAAAATTCAGATTTCTATAAATCTATATTGGTTAGCTAAAGATCAACCGAGGATAATATCAAATACAGAGAGATAAATGGATAGAGAGAATATCAACGGATGAGATGAAGCAAGTTTGACTAAGATTCTGACGGGATATGTTTTAATATTTGAATCATAACTTTCGCTACTGAATCTCAAATCTGATGATTCAAGATGATCCAGAAAGCAGACTTACAGGGCTACAACTCTTATGTTGATCACTATTTCTAATTCTGTCAATTGTTAAGTGATATTCAGTAATCAACACGCCAACAAACTGCAGATCAGAATTGAAAATCCACATCAAATCAAGTTTGGAGATGAGGAAGAATTCAAATTTAGAAATAGTCAGCTTTCCCTATCTTCATACTCCTCTAACCTTTGCATTTCTTCTATAAATACCTGCAATCTCAAAGGCAAGGAGCAACGACCAAGCAGAGAGTAAAACTTAGGCTAATTTGTAGTTTGTAACTTAAGTTTTTAGTTTTCTTTCATGTAATTTTTATTTTCTTTATGTAACTGAGAGGAGATGATACTTTCATGGAGGAATGAGAGCAAGCTTGTGCTGCAGGTGACATCGGTGTAAGTTATCTCTTCTTCCATTGTTATTTGAATTGAATCAAAGTTACTTTTTCTTTTTTACTCTTGTTTTCGTTTACTCTCCTCTAATGTGTTGCAATCCAAGTGAATCTGTTAGCATCAAGACTGCTTCGCCATTGTAAGTGCCCTTGATGGCTTATGGTAATGAACAACCATTCTCTTGCTAGTATAACTTACCCTTTTATTCTTAGTGTAGATCGGGAATGGGGAAGATCCTATACGTCATGCTTGATCGCCTTCAAAGACAAGGTAAGTCGTAGCTACGAATCCAAGGTATATGAGCACAAAATGGGTAAGTAACTTTTAGTTTCTTTCTTTTCTTTGAATTCTTTAGTTTAGAATACCACAATCTACCACTTCTTTCATCACTCATTTCGATTTCTTTGTATATGTCTATTTTCTTTTTTTCTCCACCTTCTCATTCTATCACTTTCTTCCTAACTTGACTTTAACTCTTTTTCATTTTCTTTTTAAGAACTAAAGAAGAACTTTAAACACACTTTGTATCTTAAAAGAAGACTTACTAAAAAGCTTCCATCGCTAGTCCCTCCTTGTGGATCACGACTCGCATAGCCACTTGCTATAGCGGTAGAATTGAGCACCTTACACTACTGTTTTAAAAGTTCTGAAATTCTGTATTCTTGTGTGCAGGTCCAGCTCAATCAGTGCTTAGCTTCAATGAAAGAGTTTTGGAGCTAACACATGTAAATTCAAGACGTCAAGATCGCATCAAGCACTCGGATGGAGTCAAGCTCTTTGGATCGTGTTTGGATCGAATCGATTTGGAGAAAGAATTCTACAAGAAGACTTTAGTTTGTGTTTAGTTAGTTGTGTTTAGATCTTGTGTAAAGATAGACTACTGTTGATATGTTCAAGTTCACACACATACAAGTTCAATATGTTTGGTTTTCAGTTTAACCGGTTTTGGATTTCGAATATACATATATATGATTTTCTTAAATGGATAGAATCAAAACAAGTTTTCATGGTTTAATGTATATTGAATTTCATCTATATACATCTATGCTTCATATAATTAGAAAAACTTATTTTGATGATTCTATTCCATGTGTTTAGAGTTTTGTAATTAACAAAACATATTTTGGATTTCATGCCAAAAACATAGATATATTATTTACATGTGTATTGGATTCTAACCATACACTCTATGCTTCAAAAGTATTTCAATATCATGTTTTTATATCTATACAAGTTTTGGAGAAAACGGATTTTCATTTCAAAATTCAAGTTTTGAAAAATACCGATTTTGTATTAAAGCTTAATTTTTATATCACAAAAATTGTTCAAATAGTTTATAATATGTGTTGATTTTTGGTCACACTAATTTGTTCGTCAATTATTTATAAGAATTGATTTTTGTGAAATTTTATGTATTTTATTTGAATTTTTTAGGTATTTAACAAGTTAGATTTCATATCCTAAAATTCATGTTTTGAACCTTCTAGCGGTCGACCGGACGGTCGACCAACACCGAGCACTGTCGATCGGGTCAGTCGACCCTTGTGCACGAGGACGTGCACAAGGCCAGCGTACAAGGTCGGTTGACCGAGCAGTCGACCGACTGTAACTACCCAACTCTTGGGTAGCGCCGGTAGACCAGGCGGTCGATTGATAGGCTGAGTGCCATAGACATGGTCGACTGGGCGGTCGATCGAAGGCTCAATGGTCAAAAATATAACCGTTGGCCAGTCAATTGGCCGGTCGACCAGAAGGTCAAAATTGACCTTTTCTGGCTGACAACGGTTATAATTTTGAGAGCCTATAAATAGGGTTTCTCTCAAGCTGTTTTCAACAAGATTTCTCAAGAGCTATTCTTCTATCTTTTTGAGTGTTTAGCAGAAAGTTTTAAAAGAGTTTTTGAGCCTAAAAGTTTTATCTTTTATTTGCTTTTAAAGTGTTGGAAAAATCAAAGAAAAGAGAGTCTTTGGGAAATTGGTTCTGATCTTTCTTTACAAATCTATTTGGTATTTTTCCCAAGTGTTTTTCTGTGTTATTTTATTTTCCAAATACTTTATTTTCTCACACTTGAGCTATCATCTCTAATCCTATCTATAAGATCTTGTTTTTGTGAGGAAAATTATTTGTGGTCTATTGTGATCACCAAGTGTTGTTTGTGGTCTATTGTGATCACCAAGTTTGTAATCTTTTCTTTGCTTTGGCTTTGTGCCTTGTCCCTCTTGTGTAGAGGCGATTGTGTTTTAGTTTTGTGTCTTATCCCTCTTGTGTAGAGGAGATCGCGTTTGGCTTTGTGCCTATCCCTCTTGTGTAGAGGTGATTATTGTTTGGTTTTGTAGCTTGTCCCTCTTGTATAGAGGTGATTGTGGTTTGGCTTTGTGCCTATCCCTCTTACGTAGAGGTGATTGTATTTGAGAGAGGAGTAGTGTATTCCAAGTGTAGAGTTGTAATTCCTTGATGAAGGTCCTATTGTGAAAGGTCCTGTGTTGACATAGTGAAAATCCTTCTGTGTGAAGGCGGGGACGTAGAATAGTAGCTCGACCTCGAAACATATCTTGTTGTTTGCGTTTGATCCACATTATCTTACCTCTTTCTCTCTTGTATCTTGCATTACTTTATATTGTTCATATCACATACATGCTTTGTATTAGTTGTGTGTTCATACTTGTGTTGAACCAAGAGAGCTTCATATAGCACCTCAACTCTTAATTTAAAGGAATCTCAAAGAGATAGTCAGAGCCCTTCACGGGAGATTCGGCTACACTATTTGGTTACACATAGTGTGTTGTAATTGAGTTTTTAATTCCGCATCATTTGTCATTAGATTAGCTAGTACACCTATTCACCCCCCTCTAGGTATATTTTAATTGGTATCAAAGCCTGCACTCCTGATATTAGGTTTAACAACCTAGGAGTGAGATCTTGGATTGCTAATCTAGTATTGCATTTGCACACATATAATCTATACACTCATGGATCACCTTGCCCCTCCCATGTTTGATGTTTCTAACGTCGATCTGTGGAAGTTTAGGATGAGTACTTATTTAAAACCCTAGATTTGCATCTATATCTTGCCACTACCAAGAAAACTTATTTTGGAAATGACAAGTACATTGAGACTAATGCACAAGCCTTAGATGTACTAAAGCATATACTTAGCAAAGAATATTTATATATGGTTTCTCATTGTGATTCTATTTTTGCAGTGTGGAATACATTGACCTCTCCCGAGTTACAAATGACAAACAATGTGAAGAAAGAATATAGTGGAGATGAATCCAACCAAGCTTGCTTCATGATCCAAGGGAATGACTCCCTTGAGGTAAACTCGGACACTCAACTAGATGATAGCGCTAGCTCTTCTAATGATGATCATGATAGTATAGATGCCCATGCATTTGTTGGTTCCGATATGATGCCAATTGTTGGATCTAAATTATATACGTCAACACTCAAACAAGAATATTAGCGTTACAGAAATAAAGTACTTGCAATAAAAGGAAATTAAACCTCAGAAAGTAAAACAAACGCAAACACGAGAGATTTATCCTGGTTCGGTCCTCGTGACCTACATCCAGTCCCCAAGCCACCCGCTTGAGATTTTCCTTTATCTTTTGACTTTGTACACCACTTGACAAATCTCCTTTGCTAAATGTGTACAACTCTTCTTACAACCAAGAAGACCACAATACCTTGTACAAACTCTCTTCAACCCGAAGATGCTCTTGTACAGTGCTCCTCTTTGAGTGATTACAATTGATCCTATAAGCCTTGAGTCTGTATGTGATCGTGGACAAGGGCTCTTATAGGTGGATTTTCATAAATCTTCACAATAGATTAGGAATTGGTGAAGAAACAGAAAGTGGAAAACAATTTTCTGAAAACAGATTTTTTCAACAGAGTTTTTGGGCAGAAAACTATTAATTTGAATTGGTGTCTTTAGCCTAAGATAACATACCTATTTATAGCTGAAATCTATAGTCAGTTAGGGTAGTTATCAGGACAAATTTGAATTTTGAAACGTTAGATAAAACACCAGAATACAATAACTGTACAATAGTTACAAACTGCTATAAGTTGACTAGGGGATGGGAGTTAGTCAGCTAGGGTAGGCAATTTAGACTGGGTTAGTCGACTAATCTTGGGTATAAGTCGACTACATAAGACTGAAACAGATATGCAAGTTTCTAGAAACTACAATTAGTCGACCAGCAGGAATTATAAGTCGACTATAACATGTATTAGTCGACTAGTCTTTTTTATAAGTCGACTAACAACCCTATTAGTCTGCTAATAGGAAAGGTCAAGTCTACTAATAGGAAGGGTCAAGTCTACTAATAGGTGGTCAAGTCTACTAATAGGAAGGGTCAAGTCTACTAATAGACTAATGATGTGTATGTGTATTCAAGGCTTTTAACATGCTATCAACCATTACAATACACATCAATAGCTACTCTCCTTGGGAAGTCTTGATCATATAGAACTCTTCAATAGGCTTGTGAAATAGAGCTCCATTGAAATGACTTCACAAATGTATCATCAAAAGCAAGTTCCAACATTCTCCCCTTTTTTGATGATGACACTTTGTGTGCACGAATACTCCCCCTGCAGAAAATATGTTATATGTTCTCCCTCTGCAAAAAATATGTTCTGTTGGATCGTTGAGATAAGGACTAATTGCGGAATTATCTCTTGTAGGCAACAATGATCTAAAATACTACACAAGTCAACACAAACACTAGACAAGAAGGATTAATCGTTAGGCAAATAAACAAAATAAATAACTTGCATGTAAAGGAAAACAAATCTCAGAAATTGACAAACGCAAACAAAGAGATTTATCCTGGTTCGGTCCTTGTGACCTACATCCAGTCCTCAAGCCACCCGCTTGAGATTTTCCTTTAACCTTGATCTTGCCACCCAAAATCAATACAACATGTACACCACTTGTCGAATCCCCTTCTCCAAATGTGTACACCTTCTCTTCCACCAAGAGAACACCTTTTACCTTTGTACAACTACTTCTTCAACCAAGAAGCCACCCGTGTACAATGGTCACCTTGTACAACTTGCCTCTTCAACTAAGAAGCCTCCCGTATACAAATGAACACTTTGAGAATTTACAACTCTTTTCCTATAGCCTTGGTACAGATGTGTATGTGGACAAGGTACTGTATAGAAAAATGAACTTCAGAGAACTTCACTAATGGAATTGTCTTTTGGTGAAGAACAGAAGTTAGAAAATCAGTTTTCAGGTTTTCTGGAATTTGGCTTTTGAAAACTGAATGAAACTCTTGGCAAATGGCCTTTGGACTAACTACCCCTTATATAGCTGAAGACTAGGGTAAGTTAGGGTAGTTACAGGTGCATTTTGAATCAAAGGAACGTTGAAAACAGTTGCACAAAAGACCAGATAATGAAAACTGTCCAACAGTCAGAACTGCCTATTAGTCGACTTGCCCATGGAGTTAGTCGACTAACCTAGGCAAAATTCCTTCTATTAGTCGACTATGTTTGGCTATTAGTCGACTATGTCATGAACCGTTGGATTGACAGTTTCAGAATAACTGATTCAAGTCGACTGCAACTAACAATTAGTCGACTTGACCAGGGATTAGTCGACTAGGGGATTTCTATAAGTCGACTATAAAAATGAATTAGTCGACTTGGTTTACTGTCGGTCGACTAATTGATCAAACAGAGAGTTGGGTTAATTTCTGGACACTTGACTAGTCGACTTGGGTTTGGATCAAGTCGACTACACATGGGATTAGTCGACTTGACTTAGGTATGAGTCGACTAATGGACCAAAGAAGTGTGTGTTTGTGTCAAGGCTTTTACACTCTATTTCAACTTTACAAGCCACACTTTATCAACTCTCCTTGGCACATCTTGATCATGTCGGACTCTTGATTCGTCATGAGTTAGAGCTCCAAATGAATTTGATCTTCACGAACGTCTTCATCGAAATAGGTTCCAACATTCTCCCCCTTCTTGATGATGACGCTTTGTGTGCACAAGTCCTCCCCCTGCAGAAAATATGTTATCTTTTCCTCCCCTGCAGAAAGTGGTTATAACAAATAGAGAAATATTTTGTTCTCCCCCTGCAACAAATATATTAGTACATATATACATAGTTGATCTTTATCAAAAATTTTTTATATGGTACCTGCAAGATAAACGTTAGTTGGTACCAAATATAAAAGATCATATCTAACCTTTAGGACTCCAAATCCATTTAGAATTTGGTTTCCACCTGTTAATATATACATAATTGCAAGAATCACATATATCATGCATGTATGAAGCAATATATGTATTTTTATCATAAACATTTAAGTTCTTTGGAATCCATATAAACTTACTTTTCTTAGGCTTTCTTTTTACAAAAGAACTATATGGATTACTATAACATGAAGATTTTGCAATAAATCCAATACCATGATTATTATGTGACAAATTCTGAAAAGATAATAAAGCATTTAAATTTTCTTTTCCTTTATTAAACTTAGTCACATTTTGCAAAAGATCTTCATATTTATTTTTGAAAACTAACATGTCTTTATCTAATATAGAAATTCTATCATTTAAAGACTTAGTTTCCATTTTCAGAAAAATGTTTTCTTTTATAAACTTCTCATTTTCAGTTTTCAAGAATGATATGACATTTTCAGTTTCATCTTGTTGAGAATTTATAGAAGAACACTGTAATGCATAAACAGAATTTTCCTGTAAAAGTTTCTCATTTTCTTTTAACAAAAATCTGTTTTTCAGTTTTTCATTTTTCAGATTCATAAATAACTCATTAAATGCATTAGAGAGTTCAGAAAACGATACCTCTTCATCTTCTATGGCCATGTAACATAAGTTAACATGTTCAGTGGATTCTTCTTCATCAGAAGATGAGGAATCACTATATTCTGAAGATGCTTCGTAGTTCTTCTTCTTTCTGAACTTCTTACTCTTGTACTTATCTTTCTTCTTGAGCAAAGGGCAATCCATCTTCATATGTCCTAGTTTATCACAATTAAAACACTTGAATTTACCTTGCTTAAGAAATTTCCTGAACTTCTTTGAGAGCATTGCCATCTCCTCTTCGTCATCATTGTCCGTGTCGGAAGATGCATGGAAGGCGAGTTCTTTCTTCTTTGAACGGTGTTGTCGTTCTTGGTCCTTCTTTCTTTCTTCTAACTGCACTTCATATGCCATTAGATTACCGATTAGGTTTTCTAATGTCATAGTTGAGAGATCATTCGCCTCTTCAATGGCGGTTGTCTTTTTCTCCCATTCTGGTGTGAGTGCACGAAGGATCTTTCGAACTCTTTCAACTTGGGTGTAGTCCTTTCCAAGGGATGCAAGAGTATTGGTGATGTCGGTGAATCTTGTAACCATTTCGGATATGGTTTCATTCTCCTCCATTTTAAATAACTCAAACCTGTGGACAAGAACAGATATTTTAGATTCCTTAACTTTATTAGTGCCTTCGTGTGTTACCTGAAGAGTATGCCAAATTTGATGTGTAGAAGTTACTGTTGACACTCGGTTGAACTCTTCTTTGGTAAGGGCACAGAATAGAGCATTCATTGCTTTGGCGTCAAGGTTCGTGTTCTTCTTTTGATCTTCACTCCAAGCGTTGTAGTTGGTTGTAGGCTTGGTGTATGATGCTTCTACGATGTTCCAAAGGTCGTAGTTGAGTGACTGCAAGTATATCTTCATTCTACACTTCCAATAGTTGTAGTTGGTTCAGTCAAATAGCGGTGGACGTTGTGTAGAATGTCCTTCTTTGAATTGGGATGATGAGAACTCCGTTGCCATCCTTGTTGTTGACTTGTATCCGCCCAAATGTAGGAATTGGTATGGTTGTTGCCTGTTGATGAACTTGGCTCTCCCTTGCTCTGATACCAATTGTTAGATCAGAGCGTGTACGCCGGTTGTTGCCTTGAACCTTGATGTTGGTGCCGGGCTCTGATACCAATTGTTGGATCGTTGAGATAAGGACTAATTGCGGAATTATCTCTTGTAGGCAACAATGATCTAAAATACAACACAAGTCAACACAAACACTAGACAAGAAGGATTAATCGTTAGACAAATAAACAAAATAAATAACTTGCATGTAAAGGAAAACAAATCTCAGAAATTGACAAACGCAAACAAAGAGATTTATCCTGGTTCGGTCCTTGTGACCTACATCCAGTCCTCAAGCCACCCGCTTGAGATTTTCCTTTAACCTTGATCTTGCCACCCAAAATCAATACAACATGTACACCACTTGTCGAATCCCCTTCTCCAAATGTGTACACCTTCTCTTCCACCAAGAGAACACCTTTTACCTTTGTACAACTACTTCTTCAACCAAGAAGCCTCCCGTGTACAATGGTCACCTTGTACAACTTGCCTCTTCAACCAAGAAGCCTCCCGTGTACAAATGAACACTTTGAGAATTTACAACTCTTTTCCTATAGCCTTGGTACAGATGTGTATGTGGACAAGGTACTGTATAGGAAAAATGAACTTAAGAGAACTTCACTAATGGAATTGTCTTTTGGTGAAGAACAGAAGTTAGAAAATCAGTTTTCAGGTTTTCTGGAATTTGGCTTTTGAAAACTGAATGAAACTCTTGGCAAATGGCCTTTGGACTAACTACCCCTTATATAGCTGAAGACTAGGGTAAGTTTGGGTAGTTACAGGTGCATTTTGAATCAAAGGAACGTTGAAAACAGTTGCACAAAAGACCAGATAATGAAAACTGTCCAACAGTCAGAACTGCCTATTAGTCGACTTGCCCATTGAGTTAGTCGACTAACCTAGGCAAAATTCCTTCTATTAGTCGACTATGTTTGGCTATTAGTCGACTATGTCATGAACCGTTGGATTGACAGTTTCAGAATAACTGATTCAAGTCGACTGCAACTAACAATTAGTCGACTTGACCAGGAATTAGTCGACTAGGGGATTTCTATAAGTCGACTATAAAAATGAATTAGTCGACTTGGTTTACTGTCGGTCGACTAATTGATCAAACAGAGAGTTGGGTTAATTTCTGGACACTTGACTAGTCGACTTGGGTTTGGATCAAGTCGACTACACATGGGATTAGTCGACTTGACTTAGGTATGAGTCGACTAATGGACCAAAGAAGTGTGTGTTTGTGTCAAGGCTTTTACACTCTATTTCAACTTTACAAACCACACTTTATCAACTCTCCTTGGCACATCTTGATCATATCGGACTCTTGATTCGTCATGAGTTAGAGCTCCAAATGAATTTGATCTTCACGAACGTCTTCATCGAAATAGGTTCCAACATGTTCTCCCCCTGCAGAAAACAGGTTATAACAGATATAGAAAAACATGTGTTCTCCCCTGCAAAAATTATATTATAATAAAATATATATAATAAATGTTCTGAAAATTTTTCTTATCAAACTTCTTATATGGTACCTGAAAGGTAAACATTAGAATGGTACCAATCATAATAAGATCAAAGTATTAACCTTTAGGAGACCAAACCCAATTTGAATTTGGTTTCCATCTGTTAGTATACACATAATTGCATGAATTACATATATCATGTATGTATGATGCAATATAAGTATTTTTATTAACAATGTTTAAGTTTTTAGGAATCCATATGAACTTATTCTTGATTCTTTTTGAAATAATATCAGTATTTCTTTTCACAAAAGAATTATATGGATTACTAACATATGTAGATTTTTCAAAAAATCTAAGACCATAATGATTATGTGACATCTTTTGATATGATAACAAATCATTTAACTTTTCTTTTCCTTGAGTAAATTTAGTCACATTTTTCAAAATCTCTTCATACTTCATTTTGAAAAGTAATATGTCTTTTTCTAAAACAGAAATTATTTCATTTAAAGACATAGTTTCTCTTTTCAATAAAACATTATTTTATAATAAATTCTCATTATCCTATTTTAATGATGGTATCACTTTTTCAAAATCATCTTTTTGAGAATTTATAGAAGAAATTTGAGAAGCATAACAAGAATTTTCTTTGAAAAGTTTTTCATTTTCTTTTGTCAAAATTTTATTCTTTATCTTTTCATTCTTAAGATCATTGTATAATTCTTGAAATACATCTAAGAGTTCAAAAAATTATACCTCATCTTCTTCTAGAGCCATGTAACAGATGTTGGCATGTTCAGTGGTTTCTTCTTCATCAGAGGAAGAGGAATCACTATTTTCCCATGAAGCTTGGTAGTCTTTCTTCTTTCTAAACTTTTTGCTATTGAATTTACCTTTGTTTTTGAGCAATGGGCAATCCTTCCTCATATGACCTGTTTTATTACAATTAAAACATTTAAACTTACCTTGCTTCAAAAACTTTCTGAATTTTCTTGAAAGCATTGCCATCTCCTCTTCATCGTTATCTGAATTGTCCGTGTCTGAGGATGCATGGAAGGCAAGTTCTTTCTTCTTTGAGAGAGATTGTTGTTCATCCTTCTTTCTGTCTTCGAGTTGCACTTCATATACCATTAGATTACCAATAAGGTTTTCTAAGGACACTGTTGAGAGATCATTCGCTTCTTCTATTGCAGTTGTTTTCTTCTCCCAATTTGGTGTGAGTGCACGAAGGATCTTGCGAACTTTTTCGACTTGGGTATATTCCTTTCCAAGGAATGCTAATAAATTTGTTATGTCGGTGAATCTTGTAACCATTTCTGAGATGGTTTCATTCTTCTTCATTTTGAAAAGTTCAAACCTGTGGACAAGAATAGAAATTTTAGATTCCTTAACCTTATTTGTGCCTTCATGTGTTACCTGTAGAGTGTACCATATTTGATTTGCAGAAGTGGCTGTTGACACACGGTTGAATTCTTCTTTGGTTAAGGCACAGAGTAATGCATTCATCGCTTTGGCATCAAGGTTCGCATTCTTCTTTTGATCATCACTCCACGCGGTGTAGTTGGTTGTTGGCTTGGTGTACGATGATTCTACTATGTTCTATAGTTCATAGTTGAGCGATTGCAAGTAGATCTTCATTCTACACTTCCAATAGTTATAGTTGGATCCGTCAAATAGCGGTGGACGTTGTGTAGAATGTCCTTCTTTGAATTGTGATGAAGGGAACTCCGTCGCCATCCTTGTATGGTTGTTGACTAGGTATGCAGGGCTCTGATACCAATTGTTGGTCCCGAGATGATGCCAATTGTTGGATCTAAATTATATACGTCAACAGTCAAACAAGAATATTAGCGTTACAGAAATAAAGTACTTGCAATAAAAGGAAATTAAATCTCAGAAAGTAAAACAAATGCAAACACGAGAGATTTATCCTGGTTCGGTTCTCGTGACCTACATCCAGTCTCCAAGCCACCCGCTTGAGATTTTCCTTTATCCTTTGACTTTGTATACCCAAAATCAACACCATGCACACCACTTGACAAATCCCCTTTGCCAAATGTGTACAACTCTTCTTACAACCAAGAAGACCACAATACCTAGTACAAACTCTCTTCAACCCGAAGACGCTCTTGTACAATGCTCCTCTTTGAGTGATTATAATTGATCCTATAAGCCTTGAGTCTGTATGTGATCGTGGACAAGGGCACTTATAGGTGGACTTTCAGAAATCTTCACAATAGAGTAGGATTTGGCGAAGAAACAGAAAGTGGAAAACAGTTTTCTGAAAACAGATTCTTTCAACAGAGTTTTTGGGCAGAAAACTATTAATTTGAATTGGTGTCTTTAGCCTAAGATAACATCCCTATTTATAGCGGAAATCTATAGTCAGTTACGGTCAGTTAGGGTAGTTATCAGGACAAATTTGAATTTTGAAACGTTGGATAAACACCAGAATACAATAACTGTACAACAGTTACAAACTGCTATAAGTCGACTAGGGGTTGGGGTTAGTCGACTAGGGTAGGCAATTTAGACTGGGTTAGTCGACTAATCTTGGGTATAAGTTGACTACATAAGACTGAAATAGATATGCAAGTTTCTGGAAACTACAATTAGTCGACCAGCAGGAATTATAAGTCGACTATAACATGTATTAGTCGACTAGACTTTTTTATAAGTCGACTAACAACCCTATTAGTCTGCTAATAGGAAGGGTCAAGTCTACTAATAGGAAGGGTCAAGTCTACTAATAGGTGGTCAAGTCTACTAATAGGAAGGGTCAAGTTTACTAATAGACTAATGATGTGTATGTGTATTCAAGGCTTTTAACATGCTATCAACCATTACAATACACATCAATAACTACTTTCTTTGGGAAGTCTTGATCATATAGAACTCTTGAATAGGCTTGTGAAATAGAGCTCCATTGAAATGACTTCACAAATGTATCATCAGAAGCAAGTTCCAACAACATTAAATGAAGAGCTTTCCCTATTTTGTGAAAACTTGCTTTCAAAATACAAAGCTTTCAAAAATAAGAGTTTTAAATTAAAAAAAGAAAATGAAAATTTATATTCAAAGCTAAACATGATTTTACAAGAGAGGATTGAGATTTCAAGTGAAAGAGACTTCTTAAAAACTCAACTTGACTTTGCTTTAAAAGAAAATGAAATTTTAAAAAATAAAAATGATTTTGATATTGTTTTGAAGAATAATGATAACTTGCCTTCAAGCCTTGATTTTGTGTTAAAAGAAAGCTATTCTTTAAAGAACAAAATTGTTATAATTTCTAAAGAATTAGAATGCATTTCTTTAAAAAAAATTTTCCTTGAAAATTAATTTAGATTCCCATGTTTGCCATGCTACTATAGCTTCATCATCTTGTGCTTCTATTGCATGATCCACATCTTCTTCTAATATTGAAAATGATATATGTATGTTGAATAAGAGTGTAGATTGTTTGGGTTCTACTTTGAGCCAATGTGTCATGAACCACACACGATTGGAATCTATGTTTCGTTAGAAACATGCTCCTTATATGCATGCATACAAAATACGGCGTACACTTGCTCATCATACTCACACACATGATTCTATGTATGCTCATGTGTACACTTGTATACATTGTGGATGTACGGGCCACCTTGCAAGATTTTGTTATGATAGATTAAATATTTCAAATTTTGTAAATAAATTTGTTTGGGTTAGAAAAGGTGCTAACCCCTATGGACCCAAAAAGGTATGGGTACCAAAATTCACCCCTATTGTATTTGATATAGGTGTGGGCTCTCACTTGACATGAGAGTTTTGGTGCCTTAATGGTGGATGCGTTTGAGCTTGATGGACACTACATTGATGCATCACCTTCAAGGATGATTGGTGGGAGGACCACCATGGTTTGGGGACTTAGGGATTAGTCCTATTGGTATTAGTAACTATCTCTAACTCCTTATTTATGTGTACATTCTTTCTCATCGATGATTTTTGGCAAGTTTGGTTTTTCATGTTCATTATGTTTAAATGCAATGTTTATTAGACTTGTGATATACAAATGTAATATTTGAGATACACCCATGGTTATGTGGACTATTAGTTTTGTGTTCTTATTATAGTTTAGCTATTGTGTGTTTCCGAACTCTAAAGCACGTGCATTTATCCTAATGATCATGTTTATTTATGATTTTGCACTTCATGTTTTTGACTACCTGTTTAGATGAAGTTTTCGTTAAAACTTGTGTTTATACTTGCACAGGTAGTGAGCTACACTTGGTTATTATGTGTTTGTACTTCATTGCTCATTTGTACTCATTACATACACATGTATAACCTAGTTTTGATGATTCTTTTTTCTTCTTTTTGTACATATTTTGATAAAATGTGTTTATCTTCATGTATATATCAATTTTGTCCAAAATTTTAGATATACATGTCTATCCTATCGTCACTTGCCTTTTATGTAATATACTATTATGGACTCATTTATGTTTGGATATGTATGTATACTTTAGTATGGACAAAACTTATATATATATATCTTGAATTTGTTTAGTTTTGATAAAAATTAAATTTTTATGTTTTTTATGTTCATAAAAGAATTTTATATGAGCTTCATTGCCCTTCTTCATGATTATGCTTATTACATGATTTTTGCACTCTATATCATCTTGTTTACTCATGATATTGGATTCATGATAATCTCTTCTGGTTTATAGACTTTGAGTGTTAATCATTGTGTGATTTTCATGTTCTCATGGATATATTCATATTTTATTTCTTACTTGAAGGATTTCGTACTAGTTTTCAAAATTATCTTTAAAACTAGTTTTTATTCTTCAATTAGTAGAGCTTTCAAACTATGCTAAAATATTTTTTAAATCTTAATTTTTGAAAACCCCTACCATCTAAGGACGGTTGGATGGGCAACCATGCCTTTACACCCTTATTGAGTATCTTTTAAACTTGTGCATAAATAGGGTGGTAGTTTTGAGTTATACACATGATCTTCATGTTATTTCATTTTTGTATACTCATATTTGTTTTCTTATATATGTATGCTTCAAATTTCAATTGGTATTTCCATTTTCATACATACATATATATGATTTGATTTGCTTGTTTTACAATATCTTTATATTCTTAAAGCACAAATTATATTTATGTTAGCTTGATTTTATTCAAATGTTAATTGGTATCTTTACAAGCTTATACATTGATTTCAATTGGTAATTATTTGGCATCAAAATGTACTTAATGTTTCACCTTTAATTGGTATCAAAATCTACTATTAATATCTTAAATTTTTTTTCCTACAAGTGGTACCAACTTTTATTTTTGTCAACTATAGTTTGATTTCATTGTTATCATAATTCATTTTGTTGACTTCAAGAAATTTTAAAATTTTATTTTAAAATGTGGTTTTAAAATTTGTTGATATGTATTGCCTATATGCAAGGGAGCTTAACATCTTCTCTATATATAGATTCATGTTGAGTGTACTTTCCATATTGAGGAGCTTGACCTCTCTTCGTTATGTAGTACACGTGTATAAGGGGAGCTTATCATCTCCGTTTATACATTGTATATTATACTTTATGTGGGTTAGGGTCTAGTCATTCCTTCTTCATGTAATGCATGTATGTAGGAGGAGATAACTTATCGTTTCTTCTCTTCATGAATGTATATCACATATACATCTTTATTGTTTGATTGTCCTCACCTTTTGTTGATGAATTGATAAAAAGGAAGAGAAGAATTTAAAGAGTTTATATATGAATGTTTATATCCATATTTATGCATATATGTTTGTATTTACTTTATGCATTGTATTGAATATCTATTTGTTTATTGCTATGCATGAGTTAAGGGGAGCTTCTATGAAGCTTATCTTTAATCCATGCATATATAACTCCATGAGTTTTGTCATCATTAAAAAAGGGAAAACTGTTGGCCCAAAGGCCCATCACTCTAGTTTTGATGATGATTAACTCATGTTATTATAGTACTAATGATCTCGTATTTATATAGTTTCAGATTTACTATCAAAATCTTAGTAGGTGCTTAGCTTCAACAAAAGAGTAACACAAGTAGATTCAAGAGCTCGCGCGTCAAGATCGTATCTAGCACTCGGATGGAGTCAAGCTTTTTGGATCGTATTTGGATCAAGTCAGTTTGAAAAAGGAGTTCTACAAGAAGACTCTGGTTTGTGTTTAGTTAGTTGTGTTTAGATCTTGTGCAAAGATAGACTAGTGTTGATATGCTCAAGTTCACACGCACATATAAAATTTTAATATGTTTGGTTTTCAGTTTAATCGATTTTGAATTTCGAATAAACATATATATGGCTTTCATGAATTGATAGAATCAAAACAAGTTTTCATAGTTTAATGTATATTGAATTTCATCTATATACATTTATACTTCATATAATTAGAAAAACTTATTTTGATGATTCTATTCCATGTGTTCAGAGTTTTGTAATTAACATAACTTATTTGGATTTCATGTCAAATATAGATATATCATTTACATGTGTATTGAATTCTATCTATACACTCTATGCTTCAAAAGTGTTTCAATATAATATTTTTGTATTTATACAAGTTTTGGAGAAAATGAATTTTCATCTCAAAATCCAAGTTTTGAAAAATACCGATTTTGTATTAAACCTTAATTTTTATATCACCAAAATACTTCAAATAGTTTATAATATGTATTGATTTTTGGTCACACATATTTGTTCTTCAATTATTTATAAGAATTGATTTTTGTGGAATTTTATGTATTTTATTTGAATTTTTAGATATTTAGCAAGTTAGATTTCATATCCTAAAATTCATGTTTTGAGCCTTCTGGCGGTCGACCGGACAGTCGACTGACATAGAGCTTGGTCAATCGGGTCAGTCAACTGATGTGCACAAGGACGTGCACAAGGCCATCCTACAAGGCCGGTCGACCGGCCAGTCGATTGAGTGTAACTACCCAACTCTCGGGTAGCGTCGGTCGACCGACAGGCTGAGTGCCTTAGGCAAGGTCGACCGGGCGGTCGATCGGAGGCTCAACGGTCAGAAATATAACCGTTGCCCAGTCGACCGGAAGGTCGAAATTGACATTTTCTGGCTGCCAACAACTATAATTTTGAGAGCCTATAAATAGGGCTTCTCTCAGGCTATTTTTAACAAGATTTTTGAGAGCTATTCTTCTTATCTTTCTAAATGGTTTGCAGTAAGTTTTAAAAGAGTTTTTGAGACTAAAGGTTTTATCTTTTATTTGTTTTAAAGTGTTGGAAAAATCAAAGAAAAGTGAGTCTTTGGGAATTTGGTTTTGATTTTTCTTTACAAATCGATTTGGTATTTTTCCCAAGTGTTTTTCTTTGTTATTTTCATTTCTAAATACTTTATTTTCTTACACTTGAGATATCATCTCTAATCCTATCTATAAGATCTTGTTCTTGTGAGAAAAATTATTTGTGGTCTATTGTGATCACCAAGTATTGCTTGTGGTCTATTGTGATCACCAAGTTTGTAATCTTTTCTTTACTTTGGCTTTGTGCCTTGTCCCTCTTGTGTAGAGGCAATTGTGTTTTGGTTTTATGCCTTATCCTTCTCGTATAGAGGAGATCGTGTTTTGGCTTTGTGCCTTTCCCTCTTGTGTAGAGGTGATTGTGGTTTGACTTTGTGCCTATCCCTCTTGTATAGAGGTGATTGTATTTAAGAAAGGAGTAGCATACTCCAAGTGTAGAGTTGTAATTCTTTGGTGAAGGTCCCATTATGGAAGGTCCAGTGTGGACATAGTGAAAATCCTTATGTGTGAAGGCGGGGACATAGAGTAGTAGCTCAAACCTCAACATATCTTGTTATTTGCGTTTGATCCACTTTCTCTTAACTCTTTCTGTCTTATATCATGTATTACTTTATATTGTTCATATCACATATATGCTTGGTATTAATTGTGTGTCCATACTTGTGTTGAACCAAGAGAGCTTCATATAGCACCTCAACTCTTAATGTAGAGGAATCTCGAAGAGATAGTCGAGAGCCCTTCACGAGGAATTCGACTACACTCTTTGGTTACATATACTGTGTTGTAATTGAGTTTTTAATTCTGCATCATTTGTCATTAGATTAGCTAGTATCCCTATTCACCCCCCTCTAGGTATATTTCACATCTACCACTAAGATACCAAACCTCTCACATCTTGTGAGAGCCCACACTTATATCAAACACAAGAGGTGGAGATTTTGGTACCCATATCTTCTTTCAGGGTCCATGAGAGTTAGAAACAACTGAAACCCAAACACTTTTATTAGCAAAATCTAAATAATTTATTCTATCAAAATAAAATTTTGCTAGATGGCTTTTGCGGCCGCAATGTGTACATTTGTACACTCTAGCATGCATATGAATGTGATGTGTATGAGCATGGTATGTATGTGATGTATGCCATATATGGTGTGCATAAAAGTGTGAAACTTGTTTCTTGCGAAACATAGATTCCAATTTATTGTGTTTAAATGCACATTTGCTCACAGTGGAGCCTAAACAATCAATGTTCTTCTTCAAAATACATTTATCATTTTTAATTTTAGAAGAAGAGACAGGAGCATGAGAAATAAAATTCATTTTCATTTTAGAAATGGAAATCTTTTCTTTTTCAATTAAAATAATTTTCTTTTCAAAGATTTATTTTCATTCAAAACAATTTCCTTTTTCTTTTCCACCAAAATAACGTGATTTTTCAAAAAATCATTTTCTTTTGAAATAATACTCAAATTTGAAGAATCAATTTTATTTAACAAAGAATTATTTTCTTTCTTCAAGTTTCATTTTCAATTTTTAACAAATTATATTTCTTAAGAAGTTTTTGACAAAAGGATGCAAGCTCATCATAAGGCATATCAATATCCTCTTCAAGTTTAGATTTGGAATATACCTCAAGGAGGTCATTCCCTTGGACCATGTAGCACATGTGAACTATTTTTAAGGCATAGAATTTAAAGTTTAAAACAAAAATCATATTTTTTGAAAAATAAACTTTTGTGTATGTGTGTATAAGCTTGAGCATTCCATAACTAATATATCCTTTACATTTTATCTAGAAATAAAATTTTAGCACTTACAAACATGACACAAGTCTTGAAAATCTTCTCTTGAAAAACTTCTTCTCTATCTTGACTTGATCCAAAGTTTATCCATGTGCTAGACTCCTCTTTGAGTACTTGATGCGATTTTGAAGCGTGAGTTCTTGAATCGACATATGCTAGCTTCAAAACTTGACTTCGAACCTTTCATTGAAGCTAAATACTGACTAAAATCTTGATCAAATATCTGAAACTTATTAAACATAAGATAATTAGTACAATAATTAAATGAGTTAATCATCATCATCAAAACTAGAGTGATGGCTCTTTGGGCCAACAATACCATCAACCACCATTCTTTCCTTTTTGTTTTCTTTTGAAACTAAAGAAAAAAATCATAAACTCAAAAACAAAGCCAAACACAAAGCTTCCATTGCTCCCCCTCGTTGTGGATATGACTCGTTTAGCTTCTTAGCTATAATGATAGTTTCGAGAGAACACTAGAACTTTTCTAAGAACATAGCTCACTTTCAAACTCACACGTTTTCATGCCCGATTTCCCTTCAAACAAATTTTTGATCGGAGGGAAATTTGTATTTTAAGTATGTGTGCTTTGGCTTCCTTAATATTTTCGTCATAGCATGATGGCTATACGGGTCGAATCTACAGGGACGGGAGGCGATAAAAGCATTAGTAGTTCATGTTCACGTTGGTTGTTAACAAGTTATTCTTTGTTAAAGAAAGAGAAAAGAAAAAAAGAAAAGAAAACTAGAAGTGATAGATAGAAAAGGCGATGAAAATGACGATGTGGAAACAAATAATAAGTGGTTTTAGAATCGGTGATGAAAAAACAAGAGTAGAAAAAAAGTAAAACAAAAAAAATGAAATGGAAAACTTTGTGAAGTGATTTTGGAAAGTGGTAAAAGCAAAAATAGAAAGGAGATAAAGTTTGTGGTAAAAAGATGAAAACAAGAGTGAACGAGGAAGGTGAGAAAAACACTGATAAGGAAATGATAAAAGGGTTTTGAAATAGGATTTAAAACAAAGTAAAAAAGAAAAAGAAAGCTCATGGTTCCTAACTACTAATTACTCTAGTACCATGCTAACCTCTTAGTGATAGTTACCTCACATGGATCCTTCACCATCACTAATCTTTAACTTCAAGAGATGATACAAAGCATGGCACATAAGATTATTCTTCCGCATCAAAATCACACAACAAGGTGCAAGGTACTATTAGATCATCAAAATCAATTAGAGGTGAGCATGAAATAAAGATGACATGACAAGTTAGCTTGTTAGTAGCTAGATGTTAGAGTGTTAGAATTTATCATAATAAACCATCAATAGCTCTTGCAAGAACAAGGCTTAGTAGAGGTTAATAGATTCATGTGGATTATCAAGTAAGAAATTAGCAAGTTTGTGATTAGTAGTTAGTCACCATGAGAAGAAAACTAGCTAAGCATTATGTAAAAGATGGAGACGATTACAATAGAGGAGAAAGGAGACATCTTTTATAGATTGCCACTCTCTATTCCATCAATATCTCTCTCTCTCTCTCTCTCTCTCTCTCTCTCTCTCTCTCTCTCGCACCCCCCAGAATCAACTCAGCCCTACTAAAGATCTAAGAAGAAAATAAAAATAAAAAAAAGAAAATCTACACTAATCTACACTAAAGAGAAGAAAACCTAGCCTACTGCTCTCCCCTCCATCTCTGGCGCTCTGCAAGGATATATATAGGCAAAAGGAGGTTCTAAAAATGAGATGAGGCCATGCATCGAGGATCGACGCGTGAGCCCACCAAAAGGCTACAGAAACACGCCAAATTGTCGCATTTCTACTGCAATACCAGGGACCCAGGTCCCTGGTTTCACTCTGTGGCTTCATCTAGCTGTGAGGACCTTCTAGATGGTTCTGGATTTAGATAAATTGGATTCGATTTTCTTCATATTCACGCCTAACTTTTAAAGCTAATGTATCTTTTATAAGCTCTCTAGTTTAGCCTCTAAGTAATGAGATTTAATTACCCAAAATTAGGTTTAATTCAGCTCTTATTCTGACTTTTTCCTTGAACTCTTGATTATCTACAAAAAAAAACATGGTTCAGAAGCGATGTTTTATTCATCAATCGGTAGGGAAATGCAATATGATAATGCTGAATTATAGACTAATCAGGATACCTCTTCAAATTCTTTTATAAAGAAGTATGCATTCTCGGACTCTAGATCATGGTAATGAGGGAGATTGTTGATGAATTATGGCTTTATCTCAAAGCTTTTGCTTTCTGCTTCGGGAAGCTGAATGCAAGATGGAACTGATGTCCTCATAGGATAGAACCTTACCTCTAGCGATATCGGTTGTGTCATGATTTGGTTAGGTTGATGTGGTGACTTAGTCCTAATTAATCTAGATGTAATTGGGTCTCTCGACCATGCTTGCATGCATAATCAATTCAAATCAATTAACCATAAAAAAGAAAAAAAATCAATCTTATTCTAGGGTATGCTTAGACCTAAATGACTCCTAACTTTAGATTATCTGTAGGATGTATATTGAAGACCTTAACTACAAGTTAATCGACTAGGTCGGTGGTAAGATTGGTAGGAGGTGTTCGTCAAGACGAGCCTAAATAAGTCAAACCACCAAACTTCTTAAAATACACCTAGAGGGGGGTGAATAGGTGTAAGGCTAATCTAATAATAAATGATATGAAATTAAAAACTAAATGCAACACACTTAGTGTAACTTAAGAGTGTAGCCGAATTCCCGGTGAAGGGCTCTGAACTATCTCCTCTAAATTCCTCTAAATAAGAGTTGAGGTGCTATGTAAAGCTCTCTTGGTTCAACACAAGTGAGGCACACAATCAATACCAAGCATATATATGATATGAACAATATGATGCAATGCAATATATAAGAGAGAGAAAGTTAAGAGATAGTGGATCAATCGCAAACACAAAGATATGTTTTGAGGTTTGAGCCACTGCTCTACGTCCCCGCCTTCACACAGAAGGATTTTCACTATACATCCACACAGGACTTCCCACAGAGGGAACCTCCACTGAGGATTTGGGTAATACAAATTTGGAGTATATAACTCCTCTCTTAAACAACAACATCTACACAAGAGGCAAGACGCAACAACAATAACCTCTCGCTAGAGGGATAAGGCACTAAGCCAAAACAATCACCTTTACACGTAGAGGGATAGGCACAAAGCCAATCAATAACCTCAATCACCTCTACACTTAGAGGGATACCAACACAACCTTCACAATCGCCTCTACACAAGAGGGATAACAATAAACACAAAGAAGGTTACAACTCTTGGTGATCATAAAGATCACAAACTACTTCAGTGATCACAAAGAGCATAAACCAATTTTCTCACAAAAACAAGATCCTATAGATAGGATAGATATGATATCTCAAGTATGAGAAATCAAGGTGTTAGGACATCAAAACACAAAGAAAAATACTTAGGAAAACGACTAGAATAAGATAGAATGAAGATCAAAACAAATATCCCAAATACTCTATTTTTCTTTGATTTTTTTCAATTCTTGAAAACAAATAAAGATAAAATCTTTTAGCTGAAAAACTCTTGAAAATTTGTTGCTAAAACACTTAAAAAGATGAGAAAATTTTGCTCTAAAAAACTATGAAGAAACCAGCCCAAGAGATTGGTATTTATACCCTCTCAAAAATCTACCCGTTGGCAGTCTGGAAAGGGAAGAAATGCCCCTCCGATCGACCGCCTGGTCGACCAGCGTAACGGTCATATTTATGACCGTTGTGCCTCCGGTCGACCGCCCGGTCGACCGGCCCCCACCCGAGAGTGGGGTGCTTTCAATCGGTCGACCGCGCGGTCGACCGGCCAAGTTAGTTGGCCATGTGCACGTCCTCGTGCACATCGGTTGACTGCTCCGGTTGACCGACCACCGGTCCGGTCGACCGCCAGTTAGTCCGGCTGGGGATTATAGGTATTGAAAACTTGTCGTTTTTAACTTCTATAAAATCCCATAAAATCACATAAATTCCACAAAAAGAAGCACTTGTAAGATCTTTGAATACAAACATGTGTGATAAAAAATCAAAACATATTATAAACTATTTGAACTATTATTGTGATATGGAAATTAGACTTAAACACAAAATCCGTATTTTCAAAACTTGGACTTTTGAATTGAAAAACCGTTTTCTCCAAAACTTGTTTAAATACAAAAAAATGATATTGAAACAAATTTGAAGCATATTGTACATGGATAGAATCCAATACACATATAAAATATATATCTATGTTTTTGACATGAAATTCAAAATTGGTTAAACCGAAAACCAAAACAATAAGCTTTAAACTTGTGTGTATGTGAACTTGAGCATATTAACAATATCTACCTTTACACAAGATCTAAACAAACTAAACTAAATACAAACAGAAGTCTTCTTGTAGAACTTCTTCTCTAAGTCGACTCGATCCAAACACGATCCAACGAGCTTGACTCCAACCGAGTGCTAGATGCGATCTTGACGCGTGAGCTCTTGAATCTACATGTGTTAGCTCCAAAACTCCTCTGTTGAAGCTAACCACCCATTAAAATCTTGGTCAATCACTAAAACTATTTAAACACAAGATTATTAGTAAACTTTAACTACATGAGTTAATCATCATCAAAACTAGAGTGATGGGCTTCTGGGCCAACAATCTCCCCCTTTTTAATGATGACAAAACTCATAGAGTTATATATGCATGGATCAAAGATAAGCTTCATAGAAGCTCCCCTTTAAGTCATGCATAGCAATAAATAATAAAGATATTCAATGAATTCATAAATCAAACAACACATATATGCATAAATGAGGAAATAAACATAAATAAACTCTCCAAATACTTCTCCTCTTTTTGCATAAACAAAATATATATGCATTAAACAAGAAAAGAAACATACATATATAAATCTCAAAATTCTTCTCCCCTTTTTGTATAAACAAGGAAATGAATAAACATGCATATATAAACTCATCAAATATTTCTCCCCCTTTTTGTCAATTCATCAACAAAGGGGCATAAATAAACTCTTAATAACAATCTTCTCCCCTTTTTGTCAAATCAAACAATAAAGTTAGATATATGCGATATACATTCATGAAGAGGAGAGACGTAAAGTTAACTCCCCCTGCATACATGCATTATATGAAAAGAGATGACTAAACCGTAACCACATAAAGCATAATATACAATGTATAAAAGGAGATGTGATGCTCCCCTACACACGTGTACTACATACCAAAGAGAGGTCAATCACTTCAATATGAAATACACTCAACATGAATCTATATATAGAGAATATGTTATGCTTCCCTTGCATATAAGCAATATATATCAAAACATTATAAAACCTCTTTAAAACAAATTTATGATACCAATTGAAAATATACCAATTTATAATAAAGGTATATATCGAAACATTATGATACCAATTTATGATACCAATTGAAAATAAACAAAATTTTAATATACCAAGAGATACTAATTGAGAATATCTTGTAAATTTTTAATATAAATAGGAAATGAAACATTGTAAGTTTTTATATAAATTGAAATATATATTGTAAATTTTGATACCAATTGAAAGTAAAAACCAATTGAAAATACAAACTAAATTTTTTGGTTAAACATAACTCATTTTGCAATAAGGATATCAAATTGAGAATAATATCAATTTAAGATTATTGATACCAATATTGAAAATATTAGCATATACCAAAATAAGTATTTTTCATCATAAAGTATGAGAGTAAGATACCAATAGAAAATAAAACGAATGAAAGATAAAACACAATTTTTTCTCCCCTTTATGAAATACTAATAAAAATGATGCATAAGCTTGTATAAGATACCAATTGAAAATAATTGATATTAAGGACTAAATCAAGCTTAGCATAAACATATTTGTGCTTTAAGATGTAAAGATATAGTAAGCGCAATCAAATCACATATATATGTATGAAAATGAAAATACCAATCGAAATTGATACTATTTAAAGTTTGAAGCATACATATATAGAAAAACACATATGAGTATACAAACATCAAAATATCAATTGTGATACTAATTGAAAATATAATGAGGATCAAGTGTATAACTCATACTACCTCCCTATTTATGCACATGTTAAAACGATATTCAATTTTGAGCATACAAGTCATGGTCGCTCATCCAGCCGCCCTTGGCGTTTGGTAGGAGTTTTTAAAAATAAGTTTGAAAATAATTTTAGCATAATTGAAAACTCTACCAAGTGAAGAATATGAACTAGTTTAAGATAGTTTGAAATAACTAATTATAAATTCTTTAAAACATGAAACCAAATCACATATTTTATGAAGCATGTATTTTACACAAAATTGACACTCTAGATATATAAGGCTCAACAAAGTACTCATAAAATAAAGTAATAAGTAAACACAAATAATGTGAGTGTACAAGAGTCATGTGAAAAGCATAATCATGAAAATCGGCAATTGAGCTCATACGAAAATCCTTATCAAAAATATGAAAATCATCAAAACTAAATAGGCTTCAAGGTATATGTATATTTTGTCTAAACTAGAAGTATACATACATATCCCGAATTCAATTGGGTCCATAATAAAAATTTGCATGAAAAGCAAATGACTCTAGGATAGACATGTATATTTAATAGTTTTAACCAAATTTACCATATACATGAAGCTAAATACATTGTCATGAAAAACATGTACAAAATAGGGAATACAAGTTAAGATGCACGAATCATCAAAACTAGGCTATACTAGTACATCTAATGAGTACAAATGAACAACATAGCACGAACATATAAGAATCAAATGTGGCTCATTAGTTGTATAAGTGTATACACAAGTTTTAATGAAAACTATATCTAAACATGTAATCAAAACCACGAAGCGCAAAATCATAAACAAAAACCAATATGATAATTATGTAAATGCATATGTTTTAAAGTTATGATATACACAATAGCTAAACTAAAGTGAGAACACAAAAATATAAGTCTATATAAACATGGGTGTATCTCAATTACTATACATGTATGTCATAAATCTAGTTAACATTGCATTTAACATAATGAGCATTAAAACATGGCATGCTAAAAATCAATAATCTAAAGGCATGTAAACATAAATAAGGAGTTAGAGATAGTTACCAAAACTATTAGGGCTAATCTCTAGGTCTCCAAACCATGGTGGTCCTCCCACCAAACTTTCTTGAAAGTGATGCATCCAAAATTGTCACCATTTAGCTCGGAACGCATCCACCATCAAGGTACCAACACCTCTCACGTCAAGTGAGAGCCCACATCTACATCAAATAAAATAGGGGTGAATTTTGGTACTCATACTCTATTAGGTCCAAGTGGTTAGCACCTTTTCTAACCCAAACATATCTATTTATAAAATTTGAATCATTTAATCTATCATAACAAAATTTTACAAGATGGCCCTTACATCCACAATATGTACAAGTGTACGCATGAGCATACCTAGTGTCATGTGTATGAACGTGAGAAATATGTGTATGCCATGGTTTGTGTGCATGCAAAGGTAGAATATGTTTCTTTCGAAATAAAGATTCTAAACGTGTGTGGTTCATGGCACATTGGCTCAAAGTGGAGCCCAAACAATCTACACGTTTCTTCAACACACGTATATCATTTTTAATGCATAAAGATAAAGTGGAGCTTGAAATTGAAACACTAGATGGTGAAGTAATATTAGCATGGCAAATATGTGAATCTAAATCATTTTTAAAGAAGTATTTTTCTTTGAAATTAAAACAATTTTATATTTCAAAGTTTCATTCTCTTTTAAAACAAATCAAGTTTTGAAGACAAAATTTTATTTTTCTTCACAACATCATCACAATCATTTTTATTCTTTAAAAATTCATTTTTCTTTAAGGCAATGTCAAGTTGGGATTTCAATGAGTCCTTTTCATTTGAAATCTCATCCCTCTCTTGCAAAATCAAGTCAAGTTTTGAACACAAATCCTTATTTTCTTTATTTAATTTAAAGTTTTTCTTTTCTAAAACTTGGTATTTTTCTAACAAGTTTTCACAAACAATGGAAAGCTCTTCATTTAAAGCATCGGCATCCATACTATCATAATTATCATTAGAAGAGCTAGTACAATCATCTAGATAGGTGTCCGAATTTATCTCAAGGGAGTCATTCCCTTGGACCATGTAGTAAGGTTGATCGGACTCATCTCCACTAGATTTCTCCTCCACATATTTTGTCGTTTGAAGCGCGAGAGAGGTCAAAGTGTTCCACATTATAAAAGCAGAATCACAATAAGAAACCATAGACAAATATTCTTTGCTTAATGTTTGCCTAAGTGTCTCTAGGGCTTGTGCATTGGCCTCTATATGCTTGTTATTACCAAGATAGGATTTCTTGGTAGTAGCAAGGTACATATGCATTCCTAGGGTTTTGAGGTACATACTCATCTTAAGCTTCCATACATCGATGTTAGAAACATCAAACATAGGAGGGGTCATGAAATCTATGAGTGTATAAACTATATGTGTGCAAATACAAATACAGGATAGCTAACCAAGATCTCAGTCCTAGGTGGTTAAACCTAATATCAGGAGCGTAGGCTCTGATACCAATTGAAAATACACCTAGAGGGCGGTGAATACGTGTAAGGCTAATCTAATGACAAATGATACGGAATTAAAAACTAAATACAACACACTTAATGTAACCAAAGAGTATAGCCGAATTCCCAATAAAGGGCTCTGGACTATCTCTTCTAAATTCCTCTAAATAAGAGTTGAGGTGCTATGTAAAGCTCTCTTGGTTTAACACAAGTGAGGTACACAATCAATACCAAGCTTATATATGATATGAACAATATGATGTAATGCAATATATAAGAGAGAGAGAGAGAGTTGAGAGATAGTGGATCAATCACAAACACAAAGATATATCTCGAGGTTTAAGCCACTGCTCTACGTTCCCACCTTCACACAGAAGGATTTCCACTATACGTCCACACAAGGCTTCCCACACAGGGAACCTCCACTGAGGATTTGAGTAATACAAATTTGGAGTGCACAACTCCTCTCTCAAATAACAACCTCTGCACAAGAGGCAAGACACAACAACAATCACCTCTCACTAGAGGGATAAGGCACTAAGACAAAACAATCACCTCTGCACTTGAGGGATAGGCACAAAGCCAATCAACAATCTCAATCACCTCTACACTTAGAGAGATACCAACATAACCTCCACAATCACCTCTACACAAGAGGGATAACAACAAACACAAAGAAGGTTACAACTCTTGGTGATCACAAAGATCATAAACAACCTTAGTCACAAAGACTACAAACCAATTTTCCCACAAAAACAAGATCTGATAGATATGATAGATATGATAGCTCAAGTGTGAGAAATTAAGGTGCTTAGAAATTAAAACACAAAGAAAAATACTTGGGAAAACGACTAGAATAAGATAGAAATGAAGATCAAAACTAATATCCCAAATACTCTATTTTTCTTTGATTTTTTCAACCCTTGAAAACAAATAAAGATAAAATCTTTTTAGCCCAAAAAATCTTGAAAACTTGTTGCTAAAACAGTTTAAGAAGATAGGAAAATTTTTCTCTCAAAAACCATGAAGAAACCAGCCCAAGAGATGGGTATTTATACCCTCTCAAAAATCTGCCCGTTGGCAGTCTGGAAAGGACAGAATGCCCCTCCGATCAACCGCCCGATCGACCAGCACAACAGTCATATTTATGACCGTTGGCCTCTAGTCGACCGCCCGGTCGACCGGCCCCCACCTGAGAGTGGGGTGCTTTCAGTTGGTCGATCGTGCGGTCGACTGGCCGAGTTTGCTGGCCATGTGCCCTTCCTTGTGCAAATCGGACGACCGGTCCGGTCGACCGACCACTGGTCCGGTCGACTGCCAGTCAGTCAGGCCGGGGATTATAGGTATTGAAAACTTGTCTTTTTAACTTTTATAAACTACCATAAAATCACATAAATTTCACAAAAATAAGTTCTTATAAGATCTTTGAATACCAAACATGTGTGACTAAAAATCAACACATATTATAAACTATCTGAACTATTTTTGTGATATAGAAATTAGGCTTAAACACAAAATCCGTAATTTCTAAAACTTGGACTTTTGAAATGAAAAACCGTTTTCTCCAAAACTTGTATATATACAAAAATATAATATTGAAATAAATTTGAAGCATATTGTATATAGATAGAATCCAATATACTTATAAGATATATATCTATGTTTTGAAAGCACACCTAGAGGGGGGGTGAATAGGTGAAAGTGCTAATCAAGAAATTAAATGCTCTAAATGCGGAAGCTAATGCAAATTTTGCAACACACTTAATACAACACACAAGTGTAGTCGAATTCCCCGTGAAGGGCTCTGGACTAACTCCTCTTGATTCCCCTTGAATGGGTTGAGGTGCTATGTGAAGCTCTTGTGGTTAAGTATAAGTGGGGCACACACAAACAACCAAGCATACACAAGATATAGCAATATGAAATATGTAAGGTACAATGCAAGCAATGTATGATATGAATAATGAATGATGCTTTGCACAAATAAATGAGAGAGAGAGAGAGAGTTGAGAGACAATGGATCAAACGCAAAGGCAAAGATATGTTTCGAGGTTCGAGCACCTAGCTCTACATCCCCGCCTTCACCACCGTGAAGGATTTCCAATCACTATCTCCCACCGAGGGAACCTCCACCGAGGAGGATTTGTTACAACACTAGGAGTACCGAACTCCTCTCTCAAACACCGCCTCACAACCGAGGGGTAGGCACGTAGCCAATACAACAACCACAAACACCTCTACCGAAGAGGGTTACAAATCAAACTCCACCTCTCACTAGAGGGAGCAAACCACAAGCCTCAACCTCTACCAAAGAGGGAGCAAACACCAACCCAATATAACAACCTCAACCTCTACTAAAGAGGGAGCAACCAACAAATGAGGGTTTTTACAACAAGTGGTTCCAAAGACCACAAACTCTCTTTTCCACCAAAAACAAAGATCCTAATAGAATAGGATAGAAGATATAGCTCAAGTGGATATCAAGGTGTTTTTGGAAATCAAGTAACAAAGAAAATACTTGGGAAAACTCTTGTAAAAGATAGAGAATGAAAACCAATACAAATATCCCAAATTCTTATTTTCTTTGATTTTTCAAAACCCTTGAAAAACAATAAAGATGAAATCTTTTTGGCACTTAAACTCTTTTAAAAAACTTGTTTAAACATAAAACAAGCTCTGGTATTTTTCTTTTTTTAAAAGTCTTATCAAAACAGCCCAAGAGATGGAGTATTTATAGCCCCATCAGAAAACTAGCTGTTAGGCTGATCTGTCAGCCTGACAGGCTTGCGGTCGACCGCCCAGTCGACCGCCAACAGTCATAAATATGACCGTTGGGCCATCTCGGTCGACCGCCCGGCCGACCGCCAGAAACAGAGAGCAGAGCTCTCTGGTCCGGTCGGCCGCCCGGCCGACCGTCCCTGTGTCTGCCAAACGTGCACAAGCTTGTGCACGTAGGTCGACCGGCCCTTGGTGCGGTCGACCCGTGCGGTCGGCCAACCTGGCCTGTCAGCCACTGTTCTGGGACAGAAAACACATGTTAAAATATTTCTAAAAATTCTTTTAAGTCTTGTAAAAATACTCAAAAATAGTTTTATCATTTTGCATTGATATATAAACATGTGATAAAAATTTCAACTCAATTATCAAGCAATTTGAACTATTTTTGTGTCTTATCATTTTTACTAAAACCAAAACATGTATTTTTATCAAACTTAGATTTTTCAATACATGAATAGGAAAGTCAAAATAAGTTTGTTTAAAAGTTAAGCATGCATGTATAGAATGAAACAACTATACATATATCAATTAAACTTATTTTGATCAACTATTCATGAAAACCGAAAACCAAACATAAAACGTGTGTGATTGTGCACTTGAGCATATCAACTATACTAAGCTTTACAAATAGATCTAAACACACTATCTAAACTATGGATACTTAAGTTTTCTTGACGATCTCCATCTTCAAGTAGACCCGATCCAAAACTCCATCCATGGGCTAGGCAATGTGTGATCTTGAAGCTTGAGCCCTGGAATCACTTGTGAAGCTTCCAAACACCTCTTGTTGAAGCTATCACCAAACTAACATCTTGTTATAAGATCTGAGACTAAAAACACAAGAATATTAGTAAACATAACTACATGAGTTAATCATCATCAAAACTAGGGTGGAAGGCCTTTGGGCCAACAATCTCCCCCTTTTTGATGATGACAAAACTCATGGAGTTATATATGCATGGATTAAAGTTAAGCTTCAAAGAAGCTCCCCCTTAACTCATGCATAAAACAAATAAACATAAATATGCATGAATGACAATGCATAAACAAGATGCTCTAGATACCAAATGAAATATTCAAAACAAAGCATGCTCTAGAGACCAATTAAAATTAAACAATTAAACTTAATATATGCAAAGCACAAATATGCATATATAAAAAACATGTACCAATCATGCATTGATTTTGATCTTGAGCTTTATATATGCATGTTAACTTCTCAAATAATTCTCCCCCTTTTTGTCAATCATCAACAAAGGGGTAAAAACTAAAAGAAAACAAAATTTTCTCCCCCTGTTTAATACAAAGAAACAATCATCAATAAGGGGTAAAAGCAAAACCAAAACAATAAATGTTTCTCCCCCTTTTCGTTCGAAACAACGAATCAACAAAAGGGTTAATAAAAACAATGTTGTCCCCCTTTTTGTCTAAAACAAAAAACAAAACCAAATAGGGTGAAAATCAATTAAGATATCAATAGAAAATATGTCAAAGAAGCATCTTGATACCAATTGAAAGTAAACATAGATCAATAAATGGTATATGTGATATACATTCATGAAGAGGAAGATGTGAAGCTTCCCTACATAGATACATTACATGAAAGAGGGATGACAAGCCCTAATTCACATAACGTACACTATGCAATGCATAAGAGGAGATGTGAAGCTCCCCCTACACATGTGTATCACATAAAGAAGAGATGTCAAGCTCCTCAATACAAGATACACTCATCATGAATCTATATGTAGAAGAGATGTTAAGCTCTCCTTGCATATAGGCAATACAAATCAAAACTCTTGTATTTATTTTTAAACAAAATTTTGAGATACTAATTTTAAAACATTCAAATAAACATCTTGATATCAAAAGAGAGTATTTTCTTTTTAAATATATGATATCAAATGAAATTTTTATTTTCTATCATAAAGTAAGGGAGTGGAAATACAAATACCAATTGAAATATGAAAATTGAATTTCTCCCCTTTATGAACTACCAACTAAAACAATACGTAGGCTCGAAATAAGATACCAATTGAAAATTGAATCAATTGAAACAAAGTTGAACCTCAAGCTTAGCATAAACAAAATTTGTGCTCAAGATATAGGGATATAATAAGCACAAATGAAACATATATGTATGAAAAGTTTAGATACCAAATGAAATTGATACTATTAGGATTGAAAGCATACATACATACAAACATATATGAGTATACAAGAAATGTCAATATTGATACCATTTGAAAGAATTCAATGATACCAATTGAAACAACAATCATAGCAAGTGTATACCTCATATTACAAAAACGAAGAATACGAACTAGTTTAAAAAATGGAAAGTTTTGTTAACTAGTACGAAATCCTTCAAGCAAGGAATAAACTAAAGATAATTTTCATAAAACACATGTAAATCACATTGTACTTAAAAACACTCAATATTCAATGAAGTCCATATATGCTCATGAAAACATGCTTATGAGAAATATTTAAAAGATGGTGAGTGTACAAGTATAATGTGTAACATGGCATTATGAAGATATGCAATTAAGCTCAAAATGATCATGAATCTAAGTCATGAAAAATAAAGGAAAATGTGAGTGTTGAAAGATCATGTAAATGGCATTTTTATGAAACTAGTCATTGAAGCTCAAATGAAACATGAATATCAAACACATCAAAAACATTTTTCATAAACACACTAATCTTCATGGTATATGTATGATTTATCTAAAACTAACAATACACATACATATCCCAAACATAAAAGAGTCTATCAAATGTATTTGCATGAAGGCAAGAGACTCACGGGTATACATGTATATTTATTAGTTTTGAATTCAAAATACATATACATGAAGTAAAGCATAAAAATTGGCAAAGCATGTGTAAATGAGAATCATCAAGACTAGTCTATACATATGCATATAGTGAGTACAAATGAGCATGAAGTGCAATCATATGTAAAACAAATGTAGCTCTCTATTTGTACATGTATAATACAAGTATTGATAAAAACTACATCTAAGCATGTTTTTACTTCATGAAGTACATCAAAACATAAAACATGAACATGCTATGAATATGATAAATGAACTAGCATGTACATAATAATAAGGAGTTAGAGATTTATACCAAAACCGATGAGGCACCTCTCTAGTCTCCAAAACGAGTTGGTCCTTCCACCAAATATCCCTTGAAAGTGATGCATCCAAAAAGGTTCTCTTTAAGCACGGAACGCATCCACTCCAAGGTACCTATACTCTCACGTCATGTGAGAGCCCACACCTACATCAAATAAAGGAGGGGTGGTCTTTGGTACCCATATCTTCTTGGGTCCATGGGGGTTAGTACCTTCTCTAACCCAAATAAACTTATTTGCTAAATTAGAAAACATGTGTACGATCATAGCAACATTTAGCAAGGTGGCCCTTACGTCCACAATGTGTACAAGTGTACACATGAGCATACATGTGTTGGTGGTGTCCGTGAGGAGCATGTGTATGCCGTGGAGGGTGTGCATGCATAGATGAAACTTGTTTCTTTCGAAACAAAGTTTCCAAACGTGTATGACCCAAAACACATTGGCTCAAAGTGGAGCCCAAACAATCGACACTCTTCTTAAGCATGGATATATCATTGTTAATCAAAGAAGAAGTGTGGCATGCAATGGGTGTGCTAGATTGAACTACCCTAGCATGGCAAACATGTGCATCTATCCTATTTTGCAAAACATCATTTTTCTTTAAACAAACATTTAAATCATTTGAAATAGAAATAATTTTATTTTTCAAAGCAACATTCTCTTTTAAAACAAAATCAACTTTCGAAGACAAATTTTCATTTTTCTTCAAAAGAGTTTCACAATCATTTTTAGATTTAAAAACTTATTTTCTTTAAGTGCAAGATCAAGTTGAGATTTTAATGAATCCCTCTCATTAGCAATCTCCTCTTTCTCTTGCAAAACAATATCAAGTCTAGCAATCAAATTTTTATTTTCATTATTAATGCCTAGACTTTTCTTTTCAAAACATTATATTTTTCAATTAGTTTTTCACAAACAATAGATAGTTCTTCATTCAAAACATGGGGATCAATATTCTCATCACATGAAGAACTAGCATCATCACAATCTAAGTGGGGTTCCGAAAGTACCTCAAGGGAGTCGTTCCCTTGGACCATCAAGCATTGTGAGTCGGAATCTCCACTAGACTCCTCCGGCTGGATTTGTAATTGAAGCTCGAAGGTGGTTGTGGTTGTCAACAAATTCCACACTGCAAAGGCGGAATCAATGTTAGAAACACGTATAAGATGATCTTTAGATAATGTGCTTCTAATGGCCTCAAGGGCTTGTGCATTGGCCCCTATATGATTACGATTACCAAGATAGCATTTCTTGGTGGCCGCAAGGAAAACATGTAAGCCTAGGGTTTGGAGGTATATGGACATCCTAGTCTTCCAAACAAGAATGTTGGAAGCATCATACATAGGTGGGGTCATGAAGTCCATGGTAAACTATATGTGTGCAAACAAGCAAATGCAAACAAGAGATTAGCAAACAATTGGATCTCACTCCTAGGATGTTAAGCCTAAGTATCAGAAGCGTAGGCTCTGATACCAATTGAAAGCACACCTAGAGGGGGTGAATAGGTGAAAGTGCTAATCTAGAAACTAAATGCTCTAAATGCGGAAGCTAATGCAAATTTTGCAACACACTTAATACAACACACAAGTGTAGCCGAATTCCCCGTGAAGGGCACTGGACTAACTCCTCTTGATTCCCCTTGAATGGGTTGAGGTGCTATGTGAAGCTCTTGTGGTTAAGTATAAGTGAGGCACACACAAACAACCAAGCATACACAAGATATAGCAATATGAAATATGCAAGGTACAATGCAAGCAATGTATGATATGAATAATGAATGATGCTTTGCACAAATAAATAAGAGAGAGAGAGAGTTGAGAGACAATGGATCAAACGCAAAGGCAAAGATATGTTTCGAGGTTCGAGCACCTAGCTCTACATCCCCGCCTTCACCACCGTGAAGGATTTTCAATCCACTATCTCCCACCGAGGGAACCTCCACCGAGGAGGATTTGTTACAACACTAGGAGTACCGAACTCCTCTCTCAAACACCGCCTCACAACCGAGGGGTAGGCCCGTAGCCAATACAACAACCACAAACACCTCTACCGAAGAGGGTTACAAACCAAACTCCACCTCTCACTAGAGGGAGCAAACCACAAGCCTCAACCTCTACCAAAGAGGGAGCAAACACCAACCCAATATAACAACCTCAACTTCTACCAAAGAGGGAGCAACCAACAAATGAGGGTTTTTACAACAAGTGGTTTCAAAGACCACAAACTCTCTTTTCCACCAAAAACAAAGATCCTAATAGAATAGGATAGAAGATATAGCTCAAGTGGATATCAAGGTGTTTTTGGAAATCAAGTAACAAAGAAAATACTTGGGAAAACTCTTGTAAAAGATAGAGAATGAAAACCAATACAAATATCCCAAATTCCTATTTTCTTTGATTTTCCAAAACCCTTGAAAAACAATAAAGATGAAATCTTTTTGGCACTTAAACTCTTTTAAAAAACTTGTTTAAACACAAAACAAACTCTGGTATTTTTTTCTTTTTTAAAAGTCTTATCAAAACAGCCCAAGAGATGGGGTATTTATAGCCCCATCAGAAAACTAGCCGTTAGGCTGATCTGTCAGCCTGACAGGCTTGCGGTCGACCGCCCGGTCGACCGCCAACGGTCATAAATATGACCGTTGGGCCATCTCGGTCGACCGCCCGGCCGACCGCCAGAAACAGAGAGCAGAGCTCTCTGGTCCGGTCGGCCGCCCGGCCGACCGTCCCTGTGTCTGCCAAACGTGCACAAGCTTGTGCACGTCGGTCGACCGGCCCTTGGTACGGTCGACCCGTGCGGTCGGCCGACCTGGCCTGTCAGCCACTATTCTGGGACAGAAAACACATGTTAAAATATTTCTAAAAATTCTTTTAAGTCTTGTAAAAATACCCAAAAATAGTTTTATCATTTTGCATTGATATATAAACATGTGATAAAATTTCAACTCAATTATCAAGCAATTTGAACTATTTTTGTGTCTTATCATTTTTACCAAAAACCAAAACATGTATTTTTATCAAACTTGGATTTTTCAATACATGAATAGGAAAGTCAAAATAAGTTTGTTTAAAAGTTAAGCATGCATGTATAGAATGAAACAACTATACATATATCAATTAAACTTGTTTTGATCAACTATTCATGAAAACCGAAAACCAAACATAAAACGTGTGTGTTTGTGCACTTGAGCATATCAACTATACTAAGCTTTACAAATGGATCTAAACACACTATCTAAACTATGGATACTTAAGTCTTCTTGACGATCTCCATCTTCAAGTAGACCCGATCCAAAACTCCATCCATGGGCTAGGCAATGTGTGATCTTGAAGCTTGAGCCCTGGAATCACTTGTGAAGCTTCCAAACACCTCTTGTTGAAGCTATCACCAAACTAACATCTTGTTATAAGATCTGAGACTAAAAACACAAGAATATTAGTAAACATAACTACATGAGTTAATCATCATCAAAACTAGGGTGGAAGGCCTTTGGGCCAACATGTTTTTGACATGAAATCTAAAATCGGTTAAACTGAAAATCAAAACCAATAAACTTCAAACTTATGTGTGTATGTGAACTTGAGCATATCAACACTATATACCTATACACAAGATCTATACAAACTAAATTAAGCACAAACCGAAGTCTTCTTGCAGAATTCCTTCCCCAAGTAGACTCAATCCAAACACGATCCAACGAGCTTGACTCCAACCGAATGCTGATGCGATCTTGACGCGTGAGCTCTTGAATCTACATGTGTTAGCTCCAAAACTCCTCTATTGAAGCTAAACACCTACTAAAATCTTAGTCAATCACTGAAACTATTTAAACACAAGATTATTAGTAAACTATAACTACATAAGTTAATCATCATCAAAACTAGAGTGATGGGCTTCTGGGCCAACACCTTCGAGGTTTCGCCTCTCAATCCTCTACCTAGTCACCGATTTGGCAAGAATTACATTCTAACAACTTCCTCTTTTAGTCAATCTCCTAGTGAGGTTGAGTTATCCTAGGACCAACTTCTACTTAATTTTTAATTAGGGCTAGGTTGTGAGTGCAAGGAAGATGGTTTGTGGCCGAGGAAGATGGTAATGACGTCCCCACCTTATGTTATTTAGGGGTTTTTCTCTTAAGATGCATTAGTGCACATGTACAAGCAAATAGATAGAATTTACTCAAAGCAAATTTGAATCAACCTAGGGTGCTTCCTAGATTATATGCAATGCGAACGTACCTAGTCTCCAGCACTCTTCAATAGAAATTAAAGAATTTAAATAGACATGTGCCTATGATGTAAGATTCTAAATAGTTTTTTTAAGTTAATATATAAATAGGTTACTATTAATTTATAAGAAATATGCAGGGTTATCGAATAGAAAAACTATCAGTTACAGTAAACAATTTAGGAAATTTCAAGCAGCCTGCTAAAAGCAGGTCAGTAGTCAACTCAAACAGGTCGCGTTTGTGCGGTTTTTGCCATGTTTGCATGGCTCTGTTGAGGGTTTAGGGGCTTTACTTTTTATGTAGAGTACCAAAACCACTTGTATGTCTTTTATTGCAAATTATTTCCCTGTTTTCCAAACTGCACTCAAAAATAAAAAAATTAGGTTTAGTTAATAAAGCAAACTGTACTGTTTCCTCTCCGGCAACGACGTCAAAATTTTAATTGACAGAGAAAAGAGAGTAAAAAGTAAAAGGTTAAGGTTAAGAAGTTCTCTATTTTCTCACAATTAATCCGCTGTGACAACAGCTAAACGAATCGATCCACAGGGAGAGGTGCGATGAAAACTTTTCGATCTGTTTTCTCTGTGTTAAACTTGGAAGAAAGATGATAATTATAAAAGAGTTGATTTAAATAAAAAAATTATAGCCTACTAATCATCTGCCACAACTAAGTACTTGTTTATGTACAATAAACATCATATTGAATCTAAAAAGATTAACCCTACAGTGCTGCTTCAAACTCAAGCAAGATAAGTAAGATAGAAAGTAAACCCTAATAAAAGTACACTAAATAAAATTAAACATTAATTTATAAAAATCACAAAGTATGACATAAGAAAGATAATTTTAGACTTAATATTAAGCTATCAAAGTATCTAAGTATAAACCAAAAATAACCATTAAATAGTGTAACCCTAAACCAAGTTTAACTTAATTTCATCACTAATCTTCAAGATTCTTAACTTAACCTAGGGTTTCAAATAGGCATAGAATTCAATCAATTCATCTTATAAAACTAGACTTAGTTGGTGGAGAGATTAGCGAACTACGAAGGAAATTAGTTACTCATATTCGTGGTGAAACTAGCCATGGTGATTAAAGGGTGCATAAAATAAAGCAAATAGAATTGAAGAATGTAAATTAAAAGATAGAAAGAGATGTGAGAGAAAATAAGTATCTTAATTAAATTGTCACTGATCCAGAACAAAAGTCTTCTTCTCTTTACAAATCTTCTTCTTCAAAGTAAAAGACTAGAAAATACAATAAAAATTCTGAAAAAAAGATAATCTAAAGAAATCCTAAACTTGATTTTCTAAGATGTTCTCTCCTGTTACACTGCAGGGGTATTTATAGGAGAGTCTAGTGGTAAAGTCATTGTAGAACACAACCACTAAACCGACATGGCCAACTCTTCAAGAAAGCCTGTTTCCATGGCTTTTCTGGAGAAAACGCGACAAATAGGGGAAATTAGGGTACGCGTTTTGGCGCGTGGCTTTATCTCATCTGTTCATTTGGAGATATATCCTCAGAATCTTCGTTTGAACTCTAAAATTTAAAATAATTTTGTTTCCTAGATAACTTAGGAAACTAGTTATCTATAAATCTAAATTTAAACTTGAATTCTCTCCTTTCTCTTTGACTTGGGGATCAAGCAACTTAATTTAAATTGATTTTCTCCTTTATCTCTGAATTAGGATAGGATAATATCTACATTTACTTGGGCTTGATGGGCTCTTAGGCTTCTCTTTAAACTTGTGGGATTCTTTGGGCTCTTTTCTATTCTCTTTTTAATTATGGAGACCTGAACATTACTAAACAATAAAATAATTAAATAGTAATGCTTTATAAAAAAAATAAACATGAAAATGTGACTAAAATATGCACCTTTGATGCTAGCTTCACGTAGAATCTTAAGAGGCACTTGTGCCTTAAAAAATTTAAAGGGCTCGGTAACCCTCATTTAGCTTCGCCTTGAGGCTCAATTTCGCATTCTGTTAAATGACAGAATGTATTCGCATAGAAGTTTAAAAGGCACTTATACCTAAAAGAGTTCAAAGGACTCAGTCCTCCAATCAACTTCGCTTTGAAGCTCAGCTTAGCTTCGCATTCTGCCTCTTAACAGAATGCAAAAAGCCCTAAAGGCTAGCTTCATGTGGAAGCTCGGAAGAAGCCTATCAATTTCTAAATTTGGTCTACAAAATTAAAGGGGAATTAAATCCCTAAAATTCGATAGAACCCAACTTAAAGGATTTCGACTCCCTAAGATCATTAGAATCTGATGAATCTTGAAAAATGCCATGGATTAGCCAGAATTGGCTGTCAAAGCGATTGAAAAATATCTAAAAAAGGGAGACCCCCTACCTGTTATAGGTCGTTCAATGACCGGAGAAGGCAGCACCGCCGCTGTCAGAGGTAGCGACTTCTTTTCCCACACGTTGTTTGGGTGTCATTAGAGCTCATAAGAGTTCTTGAAAGTTTCGAGCAAAGAAAAAGAAATAGATGTTTAATTTCTGAGAAAACACGAAATTAAAAGAGAGAAGGTGGCTTCTCTGATGCAGCCGTCGGGTTTTTTATAGACGCTCAGTATCTAGCTTCGCCACCTCAAAAGGAGTGCAATCTATCATTTCAGATTAATTTGAAATGATGGTTGGAGGTTTGAAAACCTAAGCAGTGAATCTATTTAGCTTTTCGCTCAGATGCCATCTTGAGCTTCGCGTGAAGTTCTATTTTAGTTCCACTATGAGCTCATCATTAGTTTCGCATAAAGCTTTATTTTTAGCTCTGCTGAGAGCTCAGTCTTTTAGCTTCGCATGAAGCTTCATCTTTAGCTCCGCTAAGAGCTTATCCTTTTGCTTAGAACAAAGTATACTTCTCATGGAATTCATAAGTTAAACCAATTTGGTTACCTAGTTCAATGCGCATTTGCACCCGGCCCAATGGACTCCTCTGACCTAAGCAATGTCAAAATTTAGGCCATAGGCTTCAGTTTCAAAGTACTCTAGAATCTGTACCAATCCATTGAAAATTTGAAGAGGATTTTGTGGATACTCTGAAAAGACAAACTTCAAGGTAACTCTGCAGCTAGTCTGAACAATGTCAAACTTGTTGACACTTCTAAAAGACAAGTCACCTGTTGCTCCCTGATGGACAAACCAATGACTTGAATTTCACTGATCCAGTGAAGCAGATAGTGAACCAGGCATTTGTCTTCTGAGACAGCCCAAGCTCAACTCTACCTTCACAGCAAGCTCAACTCTACCTTCACAGCAAGCTCAATAGCTTCATTGTGGACACATTTCTTAGCTCCGCCTGAAGCTTTTCATAACCCTATTGAGAGCTCTCTTTAAGTTTCACTACAAGCTCATTGGTAGTTTCATAGTAAGTTATCATTAGCTCCGTTGTGAGTGTATCTCTTAGCTTCGCATCAAGCTCCTTTCATAGCTCTGCTGAGAGCTAACTCCGCTGTGAGCTCTTAAGATCATTTTTTGACCATTTAAATCTCAGCATGAAATTAATGTGATAAATATCACTTTATGCAGTTCAGTACCATTATCTTTTTACTCCTAAATTGGTTGGAAAAGATCAAAGGAAATTCCTACTTAATGGAGCAAATCATAAAATTTGGTGTAACAAACCCAAGCCAGTTGGCTAATTATCTTCGCGTATGGGTTTTCAGCACCTCTTCCAATTACTTTTAGCTTTGTAGTGAAGCGATTCTAGCTTCAGGTGCGAAGCTAGACTGAATCATTGTGCTGATTTTTAGGGGAGCAGTTACACCCCCACAGACCTTATAAATAGCCCCTTGCAAGGAGGGGCTCGAGGGGGGAAATTTTGGTTGATCTTCTTGGAGAGATTTCATAAGAGATCACTCTTTAGCTTTCGGGTTTTCTTCAGAGAACTTTGCTTCTCTTTTAGGGTGCTAATACCCTCATGAACTTTTTTTCTCAAAGAATTTCCGAAGCCAGGCGAGAAGAAAACCCGTAAGCAGAAGACTCGAAGACTCGATCACTCGCATCGTCAAGGGAACAAAGTGGTCGCGCACTGACCAGACTTCCACTAGCACACTTTCCCAGAAACTCTAGAAGAGAGTTCTTGTAATTTTCTTTATTACTTGTAAATCTCTTCAACTTTTGAAAGTTTTCCCCTTTCTGAAAATCAAGAACACAGTCATCAAAGTGAAAACCTGTGTAGGCTGACTCCGAGCAGCCCTAGTAAGCGAGCCTCCATGTTGCAGGTGGCTCCCCGAGGGATAGTCGGGGGGGCTATCTTTTTCTTATATCCGTCAGGGTAGGACCTGATATAGGTTGTTGACTAAATAAGTGGCCATCAAGGTGAAAAACCTGTCTAGGCTGAGGCCTCTGTCTTTCAGAGGGCTTCCCTAGGGATATCACGGGGGCTGTCTTTCCCTTATAGCCGTCAGGGTAGGACCCGATATACGCTGTTGGCTCACTCAAGTGACCATCAAGGTGAAAACATGTCTAGGCTAACTCCAAGTAGCCCAAGTGGGCAAGCATCCATCTTTCAGGGGTTCCCTAAGGGATAACCGTGGGGGCTGTCTTTCCCTTATAGCCATCATGGTAGGACCCGATATTGGCTGTTGACTCACTCGAGTAGCCATCAAGGTGAAAACCTGTCTAGGCTGACTTCGAACAGCCCCAGTGGACGAGCCTCCGTCTTTTAGGGGGCTCCCGAGGGATAGCCGCGGGAGCTGTCTTTCCCTCATAGCCATCAGGATAGGACGCGATATAGGTTGTTGACTCACTCGAGTAGCCTGTTGTACCTGAAGAGGACATTGAAATAAAAAGTTGGCATAGTTTTATTAGATATCATGTGGTTCTACATGTAGTACCGCTCTGGGTAGGAAGCACATTGCTCGGTGGAGATCTTCCCATCCCGGGTTCTGTTAAGGAGTAAGCATTTCAGTCCACCATTTGGGCCAGGGCCTCTCCGACCTCAGGGTCTACCTCCGAGTCGAGGATGAATTCATCTTGATGTCCTCGCCTAACTAGATCCTTATGGTGTCGTTAGAGGGCCCACCATTGCGCTGTAGCATGCCCTCTACTGCTATAAAAGGAGCAACTTCCAACTTCTGGGGAGTCTGGGTCGTATCTGGCAATTTTGTGGAGCTTCAACCAGGGTTGATGCTTAATGAGGGTGAAGGTGATGGAATTTTCGGCCTTTTCTGTCATCGGGAGAGTGTCCACCTTGGGAGTTGGGGCTTGGTACCCTCTTGCATGTTTCCTCGAGCTATCAGGTTGAAGGTTCTCGAGATCATCATGTGAGATGGCTACTTTGGAATGCCAGAATTTCTCGTGTGCTTAGCTCGATGACCCACTGTTGCGCCTCTCGCAGAACTTTTATATGTGTGAGCAGCTGATGATTGACATAGGTTACCACCTTCCGCTCACCTTTTGCTATTCGCGATGGATGGTGATACATTCTCACTCGCGATCACCCTCGCTCGAAGTTCGTCCACCTGTCATCGCAAATCGATCGCCATCTGGACGAGTTGTCTGTAGGAGAGGGTTGAGGGATCGAATTCGTCAGAATCGTTGGCATCATGATGGGAGTGATCTTGTGCGCCATGATCATTGTGCGAGACTATTTTCATGGAAAGGTTGGGGTGTTGGATAGCGAGAGCTCTCAAGGGTATAATTTTGAGTATATAGCTCACAACGAAAGCACCAAATGCAGTGAGTAATTCCTAAAGAATCAGTCCACACACCAAAATAGGGAAGTAGACGTAATCAAATCACAAAAAAGCCAATCATAAACACAGAGAATTATGTGAAAAACTCGAAGAAGGAAAAAACTATGGAGAGAGAGAGAAGTTCTACTATATTAATAGTGATTACAATAGGATCTCTGAATTCTGATGAATGTGATCCCTTTTACGTTGGAAGGGATCTCCTATATATAAAGGTCATGTTAAATAGATAAGGCTAGAAAATCTTGCTCAGTTTGAACACTTAAGTTCCTTATCTCGACAGCCGTTATGCTAAACTCCCAGGCTTGAATTGATATAGGAGAGAGAATTCGTCTTTCTCTGATGGTCTATGCTTGGTTACATATAGGGACTAACTACTTCCGGGAGGTAACTGCCTTATTTGAATGGGGATTTGGCTTAGAGATAAAGAGCTCTGTAACTAGATCTGACTCTTTTACTAATTGCCTAACCGTTCGAAATTTGAACTTGACGAAGGTACCAGATTGTATGTTCTGAAAGTTGCCATACATCACACATCCGTCTGAAGCTAGATAGATATGTGTCACGATCTTGGGCGGGTCAGAAAGCCACTACAGCTATCCATTTACTGCTGTAAGTCTGTTCATGTCGAATTCAGGTAAACAACATTGGGAAAAAGTAAAGTGGGTGCAACGATATCTACGAGGTACTGCGAGACTACGCTTAGCATTTTAGAGATTAGAAATAGGGAAGCCTAGGATATAGAAGGCTATGTTGATGTAGATTATGTAGGAGATCTTGATCAGCAAAAATTTATGATGGGTTATATATTCATAGTAGCTGAGTGCACTGTTAGTTGGAAGGCAGAGTTAACAACAATAGAGGCGGAGTACATGAGACATCAAAAGAAGCTTTGTGGTGAGAGGATTAGTCGAGATTTTCGGCATCATACATGATTCAGTTCGGGTTCACTATGATGGTCAGAGTGCTATTCATTATGCTAAGGATCACATGTATCATAAGCTGACGAAGCACATTTATGTGAGATATCACAAGATACGACAATGGGTCATAGATGTCAAGGTAATCGACTTAGTGAAGATCAGTATAAAAAAGAATCCAATGGACATGATGATAAAGACCATCCCGAGGGAGCCATGTGAAGTCACAAAAGGGAAAAAAAAGTACAATAAATGAAGCGGAGGCCAATTTCTACAAAGGGCTCAATGAACATGAGTCAAGGTGGATATTGCTAGTGTTTTGAGTGCCTCATATTCATTTGAGAAGAAATCAGTTTAAAATGGAGGAGTTACAAACTTCAGAGATCAAGAATTGACATGCACGAGGAGTTGTGCACAAGATAAGTCGACTTATGTACATGATTAGTCGACTTATGCCTTGCAATATAGTCGATTAGATTTCAACCGAGAGTAGTTAATCTCAGTTAGTTGACTTATACTTTTTATTAGTCAACTAATAAGCAGGTTAGTCGACTTATTTGTCAAGGTAGTCGACTAATCGGTGATTTTGATAGTTTTCTTTTCAGGGTCTGGTTGCAGTTCTAATTAAATTCGAGTTTTCTTTCTCTCTGAAGCGATGTGGTTCGTATTGATGAAGTTTTTGTTGGACTAAGATGATTATAAGAGTCTATATAAACCCCTTAAGGTGGCCTTTAAGGCCAAGTCAATAACAATTGAGAGTTTCCACCATTGAGAGTTGTGTGAGAGAGATTCTTATAACTCTTGTTATTTTCTTCGCTGTTTTTCAATAAAATTTCTCCCCTCCTTCTCCTGAATGTAGGCATTCTTACTGAATCATATTAAATCTGGTGTTCTTGTGTTTTGTGGTGATTAGTGTTTATTGAAAATACACCTAGAGGGGGGTGAATAGGTGTAGTAGCTAATCTAATGACAAATAATGCGGAATTAAAAACTATTTATGTAAACTAAAACTATTAAGCTAACATACAAGGTATAACACAAGAGTGCAGCCGAATTCTCGGTGAAGGTCTGGATTATCTCCTCTACATTCCTCTAAATAAGAGTTGAGGTGCTATATGATACTCTCTTGGTCAACACAAGTATGGGCACACAAGCAATACCAAGCATGTAAGTGATATGAATAATATAAAGCAATGCAAGATATAAGAGAGATAGAGTTTAGAGATAGTGAATCAAACGCAAACACTGAGATATATTTCGAGGTTCGAGTCACTGCTCTACGTCCCTGCCTTCACACAGAAGGATTTCCACTACGCCCACATAGGACTTCCCACAAAGGGAACCTCCACCGAGGAATTTGCAATTACAAACTTGCAGTGTACAACTCCTCTCTCTAACATAACCACCTCTACACAAAAGGCAAGACACAAAGCCAAAACACAATCACCTCTACACTAGAGGGATGAACACAAATCCAAAACAAAGAAGAGATTACAATCTTGGTGATTACAAGAGACCACAAACAACACTTGGTGATCACAATAGACTATAAATAATATTTCTCACAAAAACAAGATCCTATAGATAGGATAGAGATGATAACTCAAGTGTGAGAAAACAAGGTGTTTGAAAAACAAATCACAAAAAAATATACTTGAAAAAATACTAGATAGTGATAAGAATAAAGATCCAAAAACCAAAAAAAATACTATTTTTCTTTGATTTTTCTAACCCTTGGAAAATAAAATAAAAATAAATCCTTTTGGCACAAAAACTCTTCAAAAACTTATTGTTAAACACTAAAAATATTGGAATTAAAGCTCTCTCCAAATCTTGTAGAAAACAGCCCCGAAAACCTCTTTATATAGGGTTGGGAAAAAACTAGCCGTTGGCAACCAGAAGGTCCAGAATGCCCCTCCGGTTGACCGGCCGGTCGACCGACCCAACGGTCATATTTCTGACTGTTGTACCTCCGGTCGACCGGCAGTACCCGAGAGTGGGGAACTTTCAGTCGGTCGACCGCCCGGTCGATCGGCCTACTTGGCTGGTCCTTGTGCGCATCCTCGTGCACATCGGTCAACCGGTCCGGTCGACCGCCAGCAGGTTCTGGCAGCAATTTTAGGACTTGAAACTTAGACATTTTAACTCTAATAAAATCTCATAAATTCTCATAAAGTCCACAAAAATATGTTCTAGTTAGATATTTGAATAGCAAATATGTGTGACCAAAAATCAACACATATTACAAACTATTTGGACTATTTTTGTGATATAGAAATTAGGCTTAAACACAAAAATTGTATTTTTCCGAAAACCAAACTTTGAAATTGAAATCCGATTTTTTCCAAACTAGTATAAATACAAAAATAAGATATTTAAACTCTTTTGAAGCATATTGTATATGGATATAATCCAATACACATGTACATGATTTATCTATGTTTTTGACATGAAATACCAAAATAGGTTTTGTTAATTACAAAACTCTAAACACATGAATATGATAATCAAAATGAGTTTTTCTAAATATATGAAGTATATATGTATATAGATGAAATCTAATATACTTTAAACTATATAAACTTGTTTTAATTCTATCTATTCATAAAAACTATATATATGTCTATTCGAAATCCAAAAAGGGTTAAATCGAAAACTAAACATATTGAACTTATGTATGTGTGAACTTGAGCATATCAACACTATCTATATTTACTCAAAATCTAAACACAACTAAACTAAACACAAACCGAAGTCTTCTTATAGAACTTCTTCTCCAAGTCGACTCGATTCAAACACAATCCAAAGAGCTTGACTCTAACCGAATACTAGATGCGATCTTGACGCGCGAACTCTTGAATCTACATGTGTTAACTCCAAATCTTTTTTGTTGAAGCTAAGCACCTACTAAGATCCTGATACAAAATCTGAAACTATATAAATACAAGATCATTAGTACTACAACTACATGAGTTAATCATCATCAAAACTAGAGTGATGGGCCTTTGGACCAACATTTATTCCTTGCTAGAGGTAGATCACTTTCACGCTTCTATTGCCGAGCCATCTCGATATACTTAAAATCACCTAGAGGGGGGGTGAATAGGTGATAGTTCTAATCTACAAACTAAATGCGGAATTTAAAACTAATTGCAACTACACTTAGTGCAACCAACGAGTGTAGCCGAATTCCCCGTGAAGGGCTCTGGACTAACTCCTCTTGATTCCTCTGAATAAGAGTTGAGGCGCTATATGAAGCTCTCGTGGTTAAGCACAAGTGAGGCACACACACAACCAAGCATGTAAATGATATGGCAATATGAATCAATGCACAACACAAAATAAAGAGAGAGAGTTTAGAGTCAATGGATCAAACGCAAACACAAAGATATGTTTCAAGGTTCGAGCCCCTAGCTCTACGTCCCCGCCTTCACCGAGAAGGATTTCTAATCCACTAACTTGTCCACCAAGGACTCCCACTGAGGGAACCTCCACCGAGGAGGATTTGTACAACAAGGGAGTGCCGAACTCCTCTCTCAACCAACAACCTCCATCGAGGCAAACAATCACAATCCACCTCTACCGAAGAGGGATCCAAACCAACACCAACTCCACCTCACCAAGAGGGAGTAAACAACACCTCAACCTCTACCAAAGAGGGAGCACCTCACAATCCAAATCAACCTCTACCAAAGAGGGATACAACAAATGAAGGGGTTTACAACTTGGAGGTTTTCACAACCTCAAAAATTTTCTTTTCCCACAAATAATGATCCTCATAGAATAGGATAGGAGATATAGCTCAAGTATGAAAAACCAAGAGTTTGGAGAACAAAAACTCAAAGAAAAATACTTGGGAAAACTCTTTGTAAAAGATAGAAATGAATAACAACACAAATCTCCCAATTTTTATTTTCTTTGATTTTTTCAAAAACTCTAAAACAAATAAGATGAATCCTTTTTGCCACTAAAACTCTTTTGAAAACTTGTTTTAAACACTAGAGAAACTATAGAATTTTTGCTCTTAAAAACTTAGTCAAAATCTCAAACAAGTGGGGCTTAAATGGCCCTCTCCAAGAAAATAGCCGTTAGGCTGAAATTGTAATGCCCCGATCCGGCGGGTACGGGGACGTTACTGCGACGTATATACGCAGGTCAGAAATACCCTCACGTATATACGCTAAGCATCAGTACAGGCAAGAATCAGAGTACGGAAGCAAGTGATGCATTATACTTTCCAACATATAAGTACAGTTACAAAGTTATCACCAGAGGTGATAAATATTACAATAATATTACATCACCTGATAGGCGCAAATGCGAGAATACAAAGGGATGTACATATATGAACAGTACAAAAGGGCGCTCACGAGATAACTGGAGAAGCCGCGAGCCAACAAGGGGGAGCAAGGAAGGGACTGGAGCTACAGTTGATCTGTCTGCTCCACAGAAGTAAGCTTGGTCCTCAGCAAGATGGTCCCCTTCGGTCCAAGCTCCAGGACCTGGACATGAGGATCCAGAGGAGTCAGAACTCCTTAGGCGAGTAGTGATATGAAAGCCAGGTGGCGAGCATAGATAAGCAAACATATGGTATAATACGACAAGAGCAGGAGACTGATAGAATAGAGCACAGGTGGTAAAACAGGGTGTGAGCAAGTATAACATAGTAATGCTCATAAACCAGAATTCTGATGTAAAACCCGATGAAAGCAATTATAACGAGACAAGTGGTATAACCAAGTTTACAGAGCAACATAACAAGTTATCATCGTGGCATATTATTATTATTACTCGTCCGACCCATATATCTAGGTATGTGTCCTGGTGTACATCCCAACACACATACTTACATATATAAGCAAGTCGAGATTGGTTATTGGAAGCTGATGAAGAACTGATAGCTCATACTTATAGTAGTTCCCGTCCGCCCAGGACACAGCCATTGGGGGCCTTAAATCCCCCTAACACGTATCTTCTGGGGGCCTGAAATCCCCCTAACACGAATCGTCAGTTTTGGTATTCCATTACTATAAGCAAGGCACCATACCGGCATCCATCACTTCCTCCCATTCCCTGTGCAAGTTATCCCTTTTTTATGGCTTATTAAACATAATTATCAGATTACAGGAATGAGCAGGATCATAACTGGTCATAACAAGAATACATAACGAGCATAACGGGAGTTCATAACAGGCATAACTGGAGTACATAACAAGTGATCAAGTTCTACATTCCCGTAATGTGATATTCATGAGTAGAGAGATAATCATAATAGGTATCAGGTCTCAACCTGCCAATGACAAGTGATCAGGCAGGTGACAGGTAATAAGTCATGTCATAACAAGGAACAAGTATCATGAGACATATGCCTGAGATGTAATGTTAAGCGGGCGTCAAGTGATAGCATGATACATGCAAGTGTGCAAGTAAAATAATATAATATTAGTCAATATGACGAAGCAGAAAGATCAGAAGGAGAGCGAGAATACTCGCCTAAATCTTTAGAAAACACAGTGAAATCCCCGATCTCCGGAATCCAGGAAATGAACGCGTCCACGCGTTTAAAGGGAAAGTGATAGAGAGAGGAGAAAATCAAGAGAGAGAAAGAGAATGAGAGAGAGGAGAGAGAATGAACCAATGAGGAGAGAGAATGGAGACGTGGGAATAGCAGACGCGGGAATCACAGACGCGGGAGACGCGATACGGAGATGTCACAAACGCGGGATTTGAGACTCGCGCTAAAGCTAGCGACGAGAAGAACACAGACGCGGTTATAAGCTTCGCGTCGTGTTAACACAAGAACGCGAGGATCGCGTTAAGGAATTGTCTAGACGCGGGAGTGAGATCCGCGTCAGCAATAAAACAGAGGAGGGAAGGTGATTTCGGGGTGGTAGTGTTTAGTGTTTGTCGTTGCAATTGTCACCGGAAAGATTACCGGAATAATCGTAAACGATTACCGGAATAATCATCGGAGCCGAAATGATCACCGGAATAATCGTGAACGATTACCGGAATGATCACCGGAGATATTACCGACGAAGAGGAGCTCGGCCCTCAATCCTAAGGAGGTGGCCGGCCCTTGAGGAGATGGATGGGAGGTGGTTTTGGTGGAGTAGGTGGTGGTGAGAATGGGCTGTTTTGGTGGAAAGGAGAGGAAGAAGAAGGTGGAGAAGATGGTGTTGTGGTTTGTTGTTGTTGTTGTAATGGAGGGGGAGATGGAGGAGAATGAGGTGGTGGTGTTGGTGGTGAAAATGGAGGTAGAGAAGGTGGAGAATGGCTAGCCAAAGGAGAAAGCAAGGGGCTCATGGGGCTGCCATTTCATCCTCTGTTGCATGCTTGCAGGAAGCAAAGGAGGAGGAGAAGAAAATAAATGAAGAGAGAGAAGGGAGTGGGGTTTATATAAAGGTAAAGGAATGAATATAATAATGTGCATACTTTTCAAAGCAAAGAAACATAAAAAGAGAACTTGTGTTTCCCTCTCCAAACGCAGCCCTCAAACCTGCGTTTAGGCCAAAATGAGCCAAACGCGGGAATTAAAGCCGCGTCCAGGGAAGATGCAAAAAGGCTGCGTTTAACAAAAGGACAAAAGTCATAATGACTTGATTGGAATTGATTAGCAGTGCATTAAATGCAGCATGGAGAGGATCTCTGCATTAAATGCAGAATCCTAGGTTGGTGAAACTCGCGTCTAGCGAGGAGAGAAAAAAGTGGAAAAATACCTGGGTACTATTCCGGTATCTGGGAAAACACCGAAAACTCCGGAAAAGTCCAAAAAATGAAATAGCTTGGAAAGCTTCCCAAAAATTCTCAAAAATAATAAATATTATAAAAAGATTTTTGGTGAAATCGGTTTTCTGAAATTCAATTCCGATTATAAGTTAAAATTCTTGGAATCCACCAGTGAGACTGGCCGACACCAAATCCAGTGGAATTTTGATAAATTCAGAAAATTCTTAGAAAAAGTATTTAGATAGAAAATGTGATTTTAAGAAGTTATAGGAAAGCCGTTTCTTAAAATTCAACTCCGTTTGTAAATTAAAAATCCGGGAATCGGTCAGCGGTATCGGTCGACCCCGGTTTTGAAGAATTTCAATTTAATTCTGAAAAATTCCAGAAAATCATAGAAAATCTAAAATATTAGAAAATGATATTTAAAACTGAAATCGGTCAAATTGGAATACCAGAAAGACTAAATCAAGTAATAACCTGAGATCGGGTCCCTGGTTCAGACTAGGGCTGAATCCGAGTCCACGAATCCGGATCCAAGACAAAACAATCATATAAACAATTCATAATACAAAATAAATATAGGAAGTAAATCAAAAAAATACGATCGAGAAATCTGAATACGCAACTAAGTACGTATTCCGGGAGCGGGGTGTTACAATCCACCCACCTTACAAAAAATTGCGTCCTCACAATTTCGATAAGGGTAAGATGAACACAGGAGAGACCAGGATCGATAATGAGAGAATGATAAAGTGGAATATTTACAAAAGATTACCAACTCAAAATACAAAAGATCAGGGGTAGCGGTTACAAAGACATCCTCAAGGTTCCTGCTCTGGATACTGGTCTTCACATTCTGCTGCTGCTTCGTCTGATGCCTCTGCCGCCATGTTGTAGACTTGACCTCTACCATGATCTGTTCTAGTTCTCACTCCTCTGTGTGGCTGATCATATTGCTGGGGCGGAATGGAGCTCTTCGATCAACGGGTTCTGGGTCCCTCTCAGTGGCGGGGCTGGAAGTACTGGTCGGACTGGTGCTGTATTTCCTACCCTTCTGAACGGGCAATCTCTTATAGCATGACTCCCGGTCCCACATGCTAAGCATAATCCATTGGCCATTCGACAGTCTTTCCTATAATGTCCAGGCTTGTGGCAGAAATTGCATATGATCTGAGGGAGAGAAGGTTGGAATGGTCGCTTGACTATCGGGCCATTGATTGTCCTGGCTGCATCTTCTTCATTCATCAACTGAAAGGGTCTCTTTACTGACTTGTTCTGCACTTGGTTCTCATTTTTCTTCTCCAGTCCTCGTTCTACTTCACGGGCAATGGAGAGAACCTGGGAGTATGTCTTCAGCTGTTGAGGAATAAGATACATCTGGACGTCCATCTTTAGCCCTTGCTGAAATCTGCTGGCCCGTTTTTCTTCGTCTGCCACCATGTACGGAGCAAATCTGCTGAGCCTCAAGAATTCAGCAGCATATTCATCCACTGACCGGTTGCGCTGCTGCAGACGGATAAATTGTTCTTCCATGTCCCTTTGAGCTGTTGTAGGGAAGAATCTCTCGTTGAAACCTTTTGAGAACTGGTCCCATGTGATGGGTTTCTCCAGTGTTGCTTCTTCCGCCAACCACCATGTTCGGGCCACATCCTTCAATTGTATCTTGGCCACTTCCACTTGGTTCTCATCAGGGACTCGGGCCGCCTTCAAAAGATCTGTTGTATCTATCAGCCACTGTTCTGCATCCAGGGGCTTCTCTGTGCCTGAAAAGATCGCCGGCTGTAATCTCCTGAAATCCGACACGTTGCCTGGCCTCTGTTCTCAGGGTGCAACTAACAGTCCTTGACGTAGAAGCTCTGTCTGTTGTTGTTGACTCTGCATCATCCCTTGAAGTATCCTCATCATACCATCATTGTCTCTGTTGGGTCCATCTTGAGAAGTACCAGCACCATTACGTGTTCCCCGTCTTTCCATATTTGAGTTGGTTGGAGTGGGTAACAAAAAGAAACTGGAAGGTAAAAGATTGAAGGTCTCAGGATTTCAAGAAATGGATCAGAAGGAAGGGATAGATAACTTTGCACTTGTAGTTGGATTGTATAATCAGGACTCTTGTATTCCAGTTGCAAATTTCTTTACCATTAATTTGCCGTCTAGACGTACTGAGGATGCGAGAGCCTAGGCTCTGATACCACCCTTAACGCCCCGATCCAGCGGGTACGGGGACGTTACTGCAACGTATATACGCAGGTCAGAAATACCCTCACGTATATACGCTAAGCATCAGTACAGGCAAGAATCAGAGTACGGAAGCAAGTGGTGCATTATACTTTCCAACATATGAGTACAATTACAAAGTTATCACCAGAGGTGATAAATATTACAATAATATTACATCACCTGATAGGCGCAAATGCGAGAATACAAAGGGATGTACATATATGAACAGTACAAAAGGGCACTCACGAGATAACTGGAGAAGCCACGAGCCAACAAGGGGGAGCAAAGAAGGGACTGGAGCTACAGTTGATCTGTCTGCTCCACAGAAGTAAGCTTGGTCCTCAGCAAGATGGTTCCCTTCGGTCCAAGCTCCAGGACCTGGACATGAGGATCCAGAGGAGTCAGAACTCCTCAGGCGAGTAGTGATATGAAAGCCAGGTGGCGAGCATAGATAAGCAAACATATGGTATAATACGACAAGAGCAGGAGACTGATAGAATATAGCATAGGTGGTAAAACAGGGTGTGAGCAAGTATAACATAGTAATGCTCATAAACCAGAATTCCGATGTAAAACCCGATGAAAGCAATTATAACGAGACAAGTGGTATAACCAAGTTTACAGAGCAACATAACAAGTTATCATCGTGGCATATTATTATTATTACTCGTCCGACCCATATATTTAGGTATGTGTCCTGGTGTACATCCCAACACACATACATCCATATATAAGCAAGTCGAGATTGGTTATTGGAAGCTGATGAAGAACTGATAGCTCATACTTATAGTAGTTCCCGTCCGCCCGGGACACAGCCATTGGGGGCCTTAAATCCCCCTAACACGCATCTTCTGGGGGCCTGAAATCCCCCTAACACGAATCGTCAGTTTTGGTATTCCATTACTATAAGCAAGGCACCATACCGGCATCCCTCACTTCCTCCCATTCCCTGTGCAAGTTATCCCTTTTTTATCGCTTATTAAACATAATTATCAGATTATAGGAATGAGCAGGATCATAACTGGTCATAACAAGAATACATAACGAGCATAACGGGAGTTCATAACAGGCATAACTGGAGTACATAACAAGTGATCAAGTTCTACATTCCCGTAATGTGATATTCATGAGTAGAGAGTTAATCATAATAGGTATCAGGTCTCAACCTTCCAATGACAAGTGATCAGGCAGGTGACAGGTAATAAGTCATGTCATAACAAGGAACAAGTATCATGAGACATATGCCTGAGATGTCATGTTAAGCGGGCGTCAAGTGATAGCATGATACATGCAAGTGTGCAAGTAAAATAATATAATATTAGTCAATATGACGAAGCAGAAAGATCAGAAGGAGAGCGAGAATACTCGCCTAAATCTTTAGAAAACACAATGAAATCCCCGATCTCCGGAATCCAGGAAATGAACGCGTCCACGCGTTTAAAGGGAAAGTGATAGAGAGAGGAGAAAATCAAGAGAGAGAAAGAGAATGAGAGAGAGGAGAGAGAATGAACCAATGAGGAGAGAGAATGGAGACGCGGGAATAGCAGACGCGGGAATCACAGACGCGGGAGACGCGTTACGGAGATCTCACAAAAGCGGGATTTGAGACTCGCGCTAAAGTTAGGGACGAGAAGAACACATACGCGGTTATAAGCTTCGCGTCGTGTTAACACAAGAACGCGAGGATCGCGTTAAGGAATTGTCTAGACGCGGGAGTGAGATCCGCGTCAGCAATAAAACAGAGGAGGGAAGGTGATTTCGGGGTGGTAGTGTTTAGTGTTTGTCGTTGCAATTGTCACCGGAAAGATTACCGGAATAATCGTAAACGATTACCGGAATAATCACCGGAGCCGAAATGATCACCGGAATAATCGTGAACGATTACCGGAATGATCACCGGAGATATTACCGACGAAGAGGAGCTCGGCCCTCAATCCTAAGGAGGTGGCCGGCCCTTGAGGAGATGATGGGGTGGTGGTTTTGGTGGAGTAGGTGGTGGTGAGAATGGGCTGTTTTGGTGGAAAGGAGAGGAAGAAGAAGGTGGAGAAGATGGTGTTGTGGTTTGTTGTTGTTGTTGTAATGGAGGGGGAGATGGAGGAGAATGAGGTGGTGGTGTTGGTGGTGAAAATGGAGGTAGAGAAGGTGGAGAATGGCTAGCCAAAGGAGAGAGCAAGGGGCTCATGGGGCTGCCATTTCATCCTCTGTTGCATGCCTGCAGGAAGCAAAGGAGGAGGAGAAGAAAATAAATGAAGAGAGAGAAGGGAGTGGGGTTTATATAAAGGTAAAGGAATGAATATTATAATGTGCATACTTTTCAAAGCAAAGAAACATAAAAAGAGAACTTGTGTTTTCCTCTCCAAACGCAGCCCTCAAATCTGCGTTTAGGCCAAAATGAGCCAAACGCGGGAATTAAATCCGCGTCCAGGGAAGATGCAAAAAGGCTGCGTTTAACAAAAGGACAAAAGTCATAATGACTTGATTGGAATTGATTAGCAGTGCATTAAATGCAGCATGGAGAGGATCTCTGCATTAAATGCAGAATCCTAGGTTGGTGAAACTCGCGTCTAGCGAGGAGAGAGAAAAGTGGAAAAATATCTGGGTACTATTCCGGTATCTGGGAAAACACCGAAAACTCCGGAAAAGTCCAAAAAATGAAATAGCTTGGAAAGCTTCCCAAAAATTCTCAAAAATAATAAATATTATAAAAAGATTTTTGGTGAAATCAGTTTTCTGAAATTCAATTCCGATTATAAGTTAAAATTCCTGGAATCCACCAGTGAGACTGGCCGACACCAAATCCAGTGGAATTTCGATAAATTCAGAAAATTCTTAGAAAAAGTATTTAGATAAAAAATGTGATTTTAAGAAGTTATAGGAAAGCCGTTTCTTAAAATTCAACTCCGTTTGTAAATTAAAAATCTGGGAATCGGTCAGCGGTATCGGTCGACCCCTGTTTTGAAGAATTTCAATTTAATTCTGAAAAATTCCAGAAAATCATAGAAAATCTAAAATATTAGAAAATGATGTTTAAAACTGAAATCGGTCAAATTGGAATACGAGAAAGACTAAATCGAGTAATAACCTGAGATCGGGTCCCTGGTTCAGACTAGGGCTGAATCCGAGTCCACGAATTCGGATCCAAGACAAAACAATCATATAAACAATTCATAATACAAAATAAATATAGGAAGTAAATCAAAAAAATACGATCGAGAAATCTGAATACGCAACTAAGTACGTATTCCGGGAGCGGGGTGTTACAATCCACCCACCTTACAAAAAATTGCGTCCTCACAATTTCGATAAGGGTAAGATGAACACAGGAGAGACCAGGATCGATAATGAGAGAATGATAAAGTGGAATATTTACAAAAGATTACCAACTCAAAATAAAAAAGATCAGGGGTAGCGGTTACAAAGACATCCTCAAGGTTCCTGCTCTGGATACTGGTCTTCACATTCTGCTGCTGCTTCGTCTGATGCCTCTGCCGCCATGTTGTAGACTTGACCTCTACCATGATCTGTTCTAGTTCTCACTCCTCTGTGTGGCTGATCATATTGCTGGGGCGGAAATGGAGCTCTTCGATCAACGGGTTCTGAGTTCCCTCTCAGTGGCGGGGCTGGAAGTACTGGTCGGACTGGTGCTGTATTTCCTACCCTTCTGAACGGGCAATCTCTTATAGCATGACTCCCGGTCCCACATGCTAAGCATAATCCATTGGCCATTCGACAGTCTTTCCTATAATGTCCAGGCTTGTGGCAGAAATTGCATATGATCTGAGGGAGAGAAGGTTGGAATGGTCGCTTGACTATCGGGCCATTGATTGTCCTGGCTGCATCTTCTTCATTCATCAACTGAAATGGTCTCTTTACTGACTTGTTCTGCACTTGGTTCTCATTTTTCTTCTCCAGTCCTCGTTCTACTTCACGGGCAATGGAGAGAACCTGGGAGTATGTCTTCAGCTGTTAAGGATTAAGATACATCTGGACGTCCATCTTTAGCCCTTGCTGAAATCTGCTGGCCCGTTTTTCTTCGTCTGCCACCATGTACGGAGCAAATCTGCTTAGCCTCAAGAATTCAGCAGCATATTCATCCACTGACCGGTTGCGCTGCTGCAGACAGATAAATTGTTCTTCCATGTCCCTTTGAGCTGTTGTAGGGAAGAATCTCTCGTTGAAACCTTTTGAGAACTGGTCCCATGTGATGGGTTTCTCCAGTGTTGCTTCTTCCGCCAACCACCATGTTCGGGCCACATCCTTCAATTGTATCTTGGCCACTTCCACTTGGTTCTCATCAGGGACTCGGGCCGCCTTCAAAAGATCTGTTGTGTCTATCAGCCACTGTTCTGCATCCAGGGGCTTCTCTGTGCCTGAAAAGATCGCCGGCTGTAATCTCCTGAAATCCGACACGTTGCCTGGCCTCTGTTCTCAGGGTGCAACTAACAGTCCTTGACGTAGAAGCTCTGTCTGTTGTTGTTGACTCTGCATCATCCCTTGAAGTATCCTCATCATACCATCATTGTCTCTGTTGGGTCCATCTTGAGAAGTACCAGCACCATTACGTGTTCCCCGTCTTTCCATATTTGAGTTGGTTCGAGTGGGTAACATAAAGAAACTGAAAGGTAAAAGATTGAAGGTCTCAGGATTTCAAGAAATGGATCAGAAGGAAGGGATAGATAACTTTGCACTTATAGTTGGATTGTATAATCAGGACTCTTGTATTCAAGTTGTAAATTTCTTTACCATTAATTTGCCGTCTAGACGTACTGAGGATGCGAGAGCCTAGGCTCTGATACCACCCTGTAACGCCCGATCCGGCGGGTACGGGGACGTTACTGCGACGTATATACGCAGGTCAGAAATACCCTTGCGTATATACGCTAAGCATCAGTACAGGCAAGAATCAGAGTACGGAAGCAAGTGGCGCATTATACTTTCCAACATATGAGTACAATTACAAAGTTATCACCAGAGGTGATAAATATTACAATAATATTACATCACCTGATAGGCGCAAATGCGAGAATACAAAGGGATGTACATATATGAACAGTACAAAAGGGCGCTCACGAGATAACTGGAGAAGCCGCGAGCCAACAAGGGGGAGCAAGGAAGGGACTGGAGCTACAGTTGATCTGTCTGCTCCACAGAAGTAAGCTTGGTCCTCAGCAAGATGGTCCCCTTCGGTCCAAGCTCCAGGACCTGGACATGAGGATCCAGAGGAGTCAGAACTCCTCAGGCGAGTAGTGATATGAAAGCCAGGTGGTGAGCATAGATAAGCAAACATATGGTATAATACGACAAGAGCAGGAGACTGATAGAATAGAGCACAGGTGGTAAAACAGGGTGTGAGCAAGTATAACATAGTAATGCTCATAAACCAGAATTCTGATGTAAAACCCGATGAAAGCAATTATAACGAGACAAGTGGTATAACCAAGTTTACAGAGAAACATAACAAGTTATCATCGTGGCATATTATTATTATTACTCGTCCGACCCATATATCTAGGTATGTGTCCTGGTGTACATCCCAACACACATACATCCATATATAAGCAAGTCGAGATTGGTTATTGGAAGCTGATGAAGAACTGATAGCTCATACTTATAGTAGTTCCCGTCCGCCCGGGACACAGCCATTGGGGGCCTTAAATTCCCCTAACACGCATCTTCTGGGGGTCTGAAATCCCCCTAACACGAATCGTCAGTTTTGGTATTCCATTACTATAAGCAAGGCACCATACCGGCATCCATCACTTCCTCCCATTCCCTGTGCAAGTTATCCCTTTTTTATGGCTTATTAAACATAATTATCAGATTACAGGAATGAGCAGGATCATAACTGGTCATAACAAGAATACATAACGAGCATAACGGGAGTTCATAACAGGCATAACTGGAGTACATAACAAGTGATCAAGTTCTACATTCCGTAATGTGATATTCATGAGTAGAGAGTTAATCATAATAGGTATCAGGTCTCAACCTGCCAATGACAAGTGATCAGGCAGGTGACAGGTAATAAGTCATGTCATAACAAGGAACAAGTATCATGAGACATATGCCTGAGATGTCATGTTAAGCGGGCGTCAAGTGATAGCATGATACATGCAAGTGTGCAAGTAAAATAATATAATATTAGTCAATATGACGAAGCAGAAATATCAGAAGGAGAGCGAGAATACTCGCCTAAATCTTTAGAAAACACAGTGAAATTCCCGATCTCCGGAATCCAGGAAATGAACGCGTCCACGCGTTTAAAGGGAAAGTGATAGAGAGAGGAGAAAATCAAGAGAGAGAAAGAGAATGAGAGAGAGGAGAGAGAATGAACCAATGAGGAGAGAGAATGGAGACGCGGGAATAGCAGACGCGGGAATCACAGACGCGGGAGACGCGTTACGGAGATGTCACAAACGCGGGATTTGAGACTCGCGCTAAAGCTATGGACGAGAAGAACACAGACGCGGTTATAAGCTTCGCTTCGTGTTAACACAAGAACGCGAGGATCGCGTTAAGGAATTGTCTAGACGCGGGAGTGAGATCCGCGTCAGCAATAAAACAGAGGAGGGAAGGTGATTTCGGGTTGGTAGTGTTTAGTGTTTGTCGTTGCAATTGTCACCGGAAAGATTACCGGAATAATCGTAAACGATTACCGGAATAATCACCGGAGCTGAAATGATCACCGGAATAATCATGAACGATTACCGGAATGATCACCGGAGATATTACCGACGAAGAGGAGCTCGGCCCACAATCCTAAGGAGGTGGCCGGCCCTTGAGGAGATGATGGGGTGGTGGTTTTGGTGGAGTAGGTGGTGGTGAGAATGGGCTGTTTTGGTGGAAAGGAGAGGAAGAAGAAGGTGGAGAAGATGGTGTTGTGGTTTGTTGTTGTTGTAATGGAGGGGGAGATGGAGGAGAATGAGGTGGTGGTGTTGGTGGTGAAAATGGAGGTGGAGAAGGTGGAGAATGGCTAGCCAAAGGAGAGAGCAAGGGGCTCATGGGGCTGCCATTTCATCCTCTGTTGCATGCTTGCAGGAAGAAAAGGAGGAGGAGAAGAAAATAAATGAAGAGAGAGAAGGGAGTGGGGTTTATATAAAGGTAAAGGAATGAATATAATAATGTGCATACTTTTCAAAGTAAAGAAACATAAAAAGAGAACTTGTGTTTCTCTCTCCAAACGCAGCCCTCAAACCTGCGTTTAGGCCAAAATGAGCCAAACGCGGGAATTAAAGCCGCGTCCAGGGAAGATGCAAAAAGGCTGCGTTTAACAAAAGGACAAAAGTCATAATGACTTGATTGGAATTGATTAGCAGTGCATTAAATGCAGCATGGAGAGGATCTCTACAATAAATGCAGAATCCTAGGTTGGTGAAACTCGCGTCTAGCGAGGAGAGAGAAAAGTGGAAAAATATCTGGGTACTATTCCGGTATCTGGGAAAATACCGAAAACTCCAGAAAAGTCCAAAAAATGAAATAGCTTGGAAAGCTTCCCAAAAATTCTCAAAAATAATAAATATTACAAAAAGATTTTTGGTGAAATCGGTTTTCAGAAATTCAATTCCGATTACAAGTTAAAATTCCTGGAATCCACCAGTGAGACTGGCCGACACCAAATCCAGTGGAATTTCGATAAATTCAGAAAATTCTTAGAAAAAGTATTTAGATAGAAAATGTGATTTTAAGAAGTTATAGGAAAGCCGTTTCTTAAAATTCAACTCCGTTTGTAAATTAAAAATCCGGGAATCGGTCAGCGGTATTGGTCGACCCCGGTTTTGAAGAATTTCAATTTAATTCTGAAAAATTTCAGAAAATCATAGAAAATCTAAAATATTAGAAAATGATGTTTAAAACTGAAATCGGTCAAATTGGAATACCAGAAAGACTAAATCGAGTAATAACCTGAGATCGGGTCCCTGGTTCAGACTAGGGTTAAATCCGAGTCCACGAATCCGGATCCAAGACAAAACAATCATATAAACAATTCATAATACAAAATAAATATAGGAAGTAAATCAAAAAAATACGATCGAGAAATCTGAATACGCAACTAAGTACGTATTCCGGGAGCGGGGTGTTACAGAAATTCCAGCCTGGACGGCTAGCGGTCGACCGCCAACGGTCAATTTTTTGACCGTTGGAAGAAGCCGGTCGACCGCCCAAAAACAGAGAGCAAAGCTCTCTGTCCGGTCGACCGGCCCAAGTGCCAGGCGAGACGTGCACAGGCTGTGCACGTCGGTCGACCGCCCGATCGACCGTCTCTTGGTTCGGTCGACCGTGCGGTCGACCGACAGAGCCTATCAGGCACTGTTCTGGGTCAGAAAAACAGGGTAAAAATTATTCTAATAAATCTCATAAATTTTCTAAAAATTCACAAAAATAGTTTTATCATTTTACATTGAAATACAAACTTGTGATAAAAATTACAACACAAAAATCAAACATTTTGAACCATTTTTGTGTCTTATAAATTTTATCAAAAACCAAAACCTGCATTTTATCAAACATGGATTTTTCAATACATGAATAGGAAAGTCAAAATAAGTTTGTCTAGGAAGTTAAGCATGCATGAATAGAATGAATTTACTATACATAAACCAATTAAACTTGTTTTGATCTACTATTCATGAAAACAAATATCGGTTAAACTAAAAACCGAAAAACCAATATCCATAAACGTGTGTGTTGTGCACTTGAGCATATCAACTATCTAATCTTTACACATGGATCTAAAACACACTAAACTAGGATACCTAAGTCTTCTTGACGATTTTCATGTTCAAGTCGACTCGATCCAAAACGTGATCCTCCGAGCTTGACTCCAACGAGTGCAATGTATGATCTTGATGCTCGGGCTCTTGAATCACCATGTGAAAGTTTCCAAACCATCTTGTTGAAGCAATCACTAACTAATATCTTAATTAAATAATCTGAAACTAAAATTACAAGATTATCAGTAAACATAACTACATGAGTTAATCATCATCAAAACTAGAGTGGAAGGCCTCTGAGCCAACAATACTCTCTTGTTGTGTGGCTTTCACAATAATTATCTCTTGAAAGGGGAAGAAGTGAGAATTGATCAGCCTCAAATATGGGTGGTTAACAGTTCATAATTATGTATTTATATATTGTCCCTAAAAAAATAATAAAGTTCTGCACATGGGTTTGTCCACAAACTTAATTAATTCCATCCTTGCATTGTGTTGTCTAACCTAATTCCCATCACAATCCCCATTAATATTCGTCATCTTAAAGTACTAGTTGACCTAGTGTTTTGTTTTCAAGGATGGTTTGGTGAAAATGTTACCCTAATCAATGGTAACTAAAGATACAATGCATGTGTTATGTAAGTAGATGACTGGAGAGTAGGGATGTTAACGAACCAGGACCAGTAGGAGTTAGTAAGAGTTAGGCTTCTAGCTCTTGCTAACTCTTAATTCAAATACCCATTTGAATTAAGAGTTAAATAGTAATCTAGCATGGCATGCGCAAGATAAAATTGGGATTTCTGAAGAAAAAACATATATGCATTTGGTCGCTTGCTTTTTACGAAAAATGCCTAACTCCTATGTCGACTCAAAATCAGTATATGAGTAAACCAATCCTAGCTCTTACTCTCCTTAACTCTTCCCAACTATTCTCTTTAAAATCCTTAACTGTATTCCTCCCCTACTCCTCTAACCAAACAAGGCCACAAGTCCTAACTCTACTTTTAAAGATTCAATGCTAGCTCTGGACTTATAGGCTGATCTTATTATTTGTTATGGTAGTAACTTAATTAATCTGCTTTAAGGTTTTAAAGTCATGTTTGAAAAAAAATTAAAATTTAAGCCTATTTATCTTTTTAAATAAATTATATAAATAATTATGAAAAATTTTGATACAACCACCTACTTCGCTTTACAATTAGGGAAAAAAACTCAGCTTCATAATTTCATTCTCTATAGTTTCATTTTATGTAATTTTTATTTGTTTGTAAACATAAATTAGACTGAGATTCATATAAGTATGAGAGATTTATGTTGAGAGTGACACTGATGTAACCTCCTCCTTTCTTTCATCATTTCTACAAGCAATCAAAGGTAACTTGTTTATGTTTTTCTTTGTTTTTATGTTCTTCGTCTCTTTTCTACTTTTTCTCTTTTAGTTTTGATGAGTATCTAAGCGAATCTAATAGCATCAATATAATCTTGTTGTGTGTTTGTTATCAATGTTTCATGATGATGATCTCCTCCTCAAGATTCTGTATCAGTTCATTCTTTTTCATCTTGATGATGTAATGCGAATGCGGCTGAGCTGGCTCATATGAATTATGCGTTCATCACCTCTGAAGTAAGGTAAACGTGCTAATGATCAAAAGTAAGTCATCAAACAAAGAAGGTAAGTATTTCTTTTAGCTTTTTTTTCTTTTATTCTATTAGTTTAGATCACCTCCAATTACCAACTTTTTACTCTTTTTATTTCTTTATTTAACTCAGTTTTCTATTTTTCTAAATCACTATCTTCTCCAATCTACCATTTTCACAATTACCATAACTTATTTCTCTTTTCTTTCTAAAAGAACAAAGAAAAACTTTAACCATTTTTAGTAAACTCAAAAAAGAAAAAAGAACTTACTAAAAGCTTCCATCGCTAGTCCCTCCTTGTGGATCACAACCCGCATAGCCACTTGCTATAGCGATAGCATTGAGTACCTTGCACTATTTTTGAACTTCTATATTTTTGTTCAGGTCTAAACTCAATCACTTAGGCGAACCTATATTTTAGCTTTCTTATGCTTGCCTAAACCTGTTCGAAGACAATGTGAGACTGGATGATCGCTTGACTTGACCAGTAGGGTCTAATTGACTTTTTTATCCATCTGAGATAGGCGTGAACTGTGCACAAAGCAGAGTGGTTGTCAACTTGTCTATGATTTATCTTTTAGAAGTGTCAACAAGCTAGACTTCTTCTGACCAGTTGAGAAATTATCTGGGAGTTTGTTTTTTTATGTGTCAACAGTAGGGTGAAGAACGGGCTCTTAGGAGGGAGTCATTGAAGTCACAAACGATAGGAAAAAATACGGTGAATAAAGCAGAGGCCAATTTCTATAAAGAAACACAATAAACATGAGTCAAGGTGGGGATTGTTAGCATTTTGGGCGCCTCATATTCATTAGAGAAGAAATCAGGTTAAGGTGGAGGAGTTACAAATTTCAGAGATCAAGAACGGATACGCCTGAGGAGCTGTGCACATGATAAGTCGACTTTTGGTTCAGTCAAGTCGACTTTTGTACATGATTAGTTGACTCATGCCTTGCAATATAGTCGATTAGATTGCAACAAAAAGTGGTGGATCTCAGTTAGTTGACTTATACTTTTTATTAGTCAATTATTGAGCAGGTCAGTCGACTTATTTGTCAGAGTATTCGACTAATTAGCAGTTCTGGCAGTTTTTTTTCAGGGTCTGATTGTAGTTCTAGTTGAATTCTTGTTTTCTTTCTCTCTGAGGCAGTGCGGTTCATATTGATGAAGTTTGTATTGGATTAGGATGATCCTAAGAGTCTATATAAACCCCTTGGAGTTGCCTTTGAAGGCAAGTCAAGAACAATTGAGAGTTTCCACCAATGAGAATTGTGTGAAAGAGATTCTTATAACTCTTGTTATTTTCTTCTCTGTTTTTCAATAAAATTTCCCCCTCCTCCTCATAGACGTAGGCACTCTTACTAAATCATATTAAATCTAATGTTCTTGTGTTTTATGGTAATTAGTGTTTATTCTTTGCTAGTGGTATATCGCTTTCACACTTCTGCTGTCAAACCATCTCGGTGTCCTCTCTTGTTGTGTGGCTTTCGCAATAATTATCTCTTGAAAGGGAAGAAGAGAGAATTGATTAGCCTCAAATATGGGTGGTTAACATTTTATAATTACGTATTTATATTTTGTACCTAAAAAAATAAAAATAAATAAAGTTCCACACATGGGTTTGCCCACAAACTTAATTAATTCAGGCCTTGCATTGTGTTGTCTAATTTAATTCCCATCACAATCCCCGTCAATATTCGTTATCTTAAAGTACTAGATTAACTTCCAGTGTTTTGTTTTTTAGGATGGTTTGGTGAAAAATTTGCCCTAATTTAGCGTAACTAAAGATACAATACATGTGTTATGGAAGTAGATAATTGGAGTGCAGGGATGTTAATGAGCCGGAACCAGTAGGAATTAGGATAGGGTCCGATAGGGGTGGCAATTGGGTCGGGTCGGGTCGACCCGACCCAATTACTGCTCGACCCATATAATAATCGGGTCGGGTCGACCCGACCCGTTTATTATATGGGTCATAAATTCAGACCCAGACACGACCCAGACTTAATCGGGTCGACCCGACCCGACCCATTTGACCCGATTATTAAGCCTTAAATACAATTTCTTTACGCTATTTTACTAAATTATTTGGTGGTATGGTTAGTCATCACACTAAACTCATACAGTAGAGGTCACAGGTTCGAAATTGGGCTCACACATATTTTTTGACACTTTAATTTAGGTCAAGGGGAGGAGGCGATGGCGGCGGTGGAGGAGATCAGAGGGGAGGAGGCCGAGGAGGAGAGAGAATAATTGGGTCTGGCGGGTCAAGCGGGTCTGGCGGGTTCGGGTCGACCCGACCCATTTAATAATCGGGTCAGATGGGTCGACCCAATTACGACCCAATTACGACCCAATTAGCCCAAACCCAGACCCGCTAACTCCGGGTCGGGTTGGGTCGGGTCTGGCGGGTCGCGACCCGTCTGCCACCCCTAGGGTCCGATAGTGGTCCCAAATTATGCTCCGAGGCTTGTTTGTCAAAAAGAGTTGGTAAGAGTTAGACTTCTAGCTCTTACTAACTCTTTCAAGCACTCATTTAGATTAAGAGTTAAATAGTAATCTGGCATGGCATGCCAAAAGCAAAATTGGGATTTTTAAAAAAAAAAACACACACACACACACACACACACACACACACATATATATATGGTCTCTTGCTTTTTAAGGTAAAATGCCAAACTCCTACGTCGACTCAAAATCAGTATATGAGTAAACCAACCCAAGCTCTTTGCTCTCCTTAACTCTTCCCAACTATTCTCTTTAAAATCCTTAACTGTATTCTCCCCCTGCTCCTCTAACCAAACAAGGCCATATGTCCTAACTCTACTTTTAAAGATTCAACGCTAGCTCCGGGACTTATGGACTCATCTTGTTATTTGTTAAGATAGTATCTTAATTATTCTGCTTTAACTTTTTAAATCCGTGTTTGATAAAATTAAAGATTTAAGTCTATTTATCTTTTAAAATTAAAGTGTACAAGTAATTATTATACTATTGCTCTAAAGACTTATAGTTAAAGATTTATTTTTTTGAAAACAATATGTAAAAAAATTAATTTTTTTACTTCCTATGTTCTGAAATTCATAATTCTTTTAGTGATATCTCTTGAATTTTCAAATTAGTTTTGGGAACACTGTTGCGATAAAAAATCAAGAAAATTAAATTTATAAGAAAATACTAGCCTAAAAGAAAAAGAAACAATAGTCTGATGTGTTTACAAGAAAAACAAAATTAAATAGAAAATATTTTATTTTTATTTTGCTAATTAAATATTAAACAAGAAAAAATAAATAGACACTTTCTCGTAAAATAAGCAATAAATTCTATTAAAATCTCAAATCTCACAAATCTCACATTATTCAAGACTTTATTTAATTAAAATTTTATAACACAACTACACGTAGACAAATTCAATTTACACGTGGGAAATTTTTTGAGCTTGCACTTTTTTTTGCACCAATTGGACGACTTTGATGCTACAGGTAGGTAGTTTTTAAGCTTACACTTTTTCTGTACTAGATAGAAAAATTCGATACTATAGGTGGACAGATTTTGAGTTTGCACATTTTTCTACATGTTAGGCGCACTTAATGTGCCTCACATGTTTCAGCTCACCATGCTAGTGAAGGGAATTCCAAACAGTTAACCCCAACCTATGACTTATGTAGCTAAGGGAGGAGGTTGATCAAAAATTGGTATTTGGGAGGTTTTTGATACCAAAAGAACCAACACGGTTTTTTTGGGACGGAAATCGGGGTAAAGATAATTTCTCAAAATTATAATATTAAGTATTTTTGTCTGTTTTTTCAAAACCAACCAAAGATAGGTCTTCTCTCGTGACTCATATTGAAACTTTGTTCGCCCGTTCATTCGTCCGTCTTCATGAGAGAGAGAGAGAGAGAGAGAGAGAGAGAGAGAGCATCGCCGACCCCCTCCTTCCTCTCTTAGCTCCTCACTCCTTCTTCCTTCTTCTTCCTCGCCCCCCTCAGCTTTCTCCTGACCGATCAATTGATTTCCATCAATAGCGGCGTATATTAATTTATTTGAAGATGTTAAGTCTATTAGTTAAATTGCAAGTGTGAAAGGATCATTACAGTAGGAACAATGATGAACAGACCTGGCAACTAGTACAAACACACACACACACACACACTATTTAGAAGATTACAATATGAGCTATTCGGAAGAATTGATTCATTAGATTATTCATAAAGAAAAATAATGTAGAAAAAAAAATTTCAATGCTCGTCAACAAACAAATCTTATAACAATGGAAGTCTCTGGAGTAAATATACACTTTAAAATGGAACTGTTTTAAGTTTTGTCACAGTTTCACTAAATTATCTATAGGTATAAATTATTTGAGAAAATCTCTTTCTGAAAAAAGTTATAAAGCAATTTGGAATGAGCACACATCAATTGAACTGGAAAACCAACGTTTTAAAGAAAATAGTGTCTACTATGAGAAGAAAACGAGAGGAAAAGAAATACAAAAACTCCTCAAAATTGAAATAGGATGAAAAGAGAGAAGAGAGCTTGATCGACCCAGTACCATACAAATGGGCCCAAAAATCCAGTACAATAAAGCTAATAGTTTCCCCAAAAATTAATTAATTAATAAATAAGTAGTTAGTAGTTGGAGGTTGGTAGTTGTAACTGAAAGGTCAGCCCACCTGGGGAAGAAGAGATAATTTTTTTAAGAAATAAACAACGAAGCCACAAATGGCTCCATCGCGTTCCATTAATAAGTTGCTTATTACTGAAAACATCTCCTGAAAGAGAAAGAAAGAGAGAATCGATGAGCCTCAAATGTGGGTGGTTAACAGTTCATAATTACATATTTATATTGTGTGTGTGTGTGTGTTGTGTGTGTGTGTGTGTGTGGGGGGGGGGGGGGGGGGGGGGGGGAGTTCCACACATGGGTTTGTCCACAAACTTAGTTAATTTTGTCCTTGCATTCTTTTCTCCAATCTATCTCCATCACAATCCCATTCATATTCGTCATTTAAAGTACTAGGTTAAGGTAAATTTCCAGTGTTGTATTTTTAAGAATGGTTTAGTGGAAATGTCACCCTAACTAATGGTAATTAAAGATACTATATTTATGTTATGGAAGTAGATGATTGGAGAGTAGGGATGTTAATGAGCCAGGACCAATAGGATTTAGGATAGGCTCCGACTTGCTCCCAAATTAAGTTCCGAGGCATCGGCCAGTAACAAGAGTTAGTAAGAGTTAGGCTTCTAACTCTTATTAACTCTTTCAAACACCCATTCGGATTAAGTATTAAATAGTAATCTGGCATGGCATGTCCAAGGTAAATCGGGATTTTTGAAAAAAAAAATGCATTTTGTCTCTTGCTTTTTGGGGGGAAATCTCTAACTCCAACGCCAACTCAAATCGGTTTATGAGTATACCAACCCTCATTCATACTCTCGCTAACTCTTCCCTGTTGTGACAAGATTGATATGCTATGACATCAATTGTTACTGCCATGATCGACGTTTGCGGAACTTGACAATATGATCAGTACTTGCAAAAGAAAAATATTGTAAAGCAAACTAGTAATACCTAAACAAAAGAGTAATAAGAAAAAACAGTAGAATTTAACGTGGTTCGGACAAAACTTGACTTACATCTATAAGGAGAAAACTTGAGAAAGATTTAATAATAACTTGGTATAAAGAGATCTAAACTTTCTCTTGATGCAACGAGAGTATTTACCTTTATCTTGAATCTATGCCTTAGATTAAAAAAAGATTTCCTTATCTCTATATACTGTTGGAACCTATTTCGATGAAGACGTTCGTGAAGATCAATTCATTTGGAGCTCTTACACATGACGAATCAAGAGTCCGACATGATCAAGATGTGCCAAGAAGAGTTGATAGAGTGTGGGTTGTATATGTGGAATAGAATGTAAAAGCCTTGCCACAAACACTCATATCACAGCCTTATTAGTCGACTTACAAAATCTTATAGTCGACAAATCAAGTGTGTAGTCGACTAACCCAAAAGCCCAAGTCGACTAATCCTGTGTCCTGAAACAGCCCAACTCTCTGTTTCTGTATTAGTCGACCAACAGTCAACTATAGTCGACTAATACATGTTCTAGTCGACTAACCCTTGTCCCCAAGTCGACTAATAACTGGTCAAGTCGACTATAAAGTAGTTGCAGTCGACTTGAAGTAGTTATCTGAAACTGTTCTTCCAACGGCCACTGACCTAGTCGACTAATAGCTAAACATAGTCGACTAATAGAAGGAATTTTGCTTAGGCTAGTCGACTAACTCTATGGGCAAGTCGACTAATAGGCTGTTCTGACTGTTGGACAGTTTTTATTATCTGGTCTTTTGTGCAACTGTTTTCAACGTTCCTTTGATTCAAATTGCACCTATTAACTCCCTAACTAACCCTAGTCTTCAGCTATAAATAGGGAAGTTATTGCAAAGGCCATTTACCAAGAGTTTTTTCAGTTTTCCAAAAAGTCAAAATCTGCAAATCTGAAAAACTGTTTTCTAGCTTCAGTCTTCACCAAATTCCAAATTCCATTTGTGAAGTCCTCTGAAGTTTGTCTCCTATACTAGACCTTGTCCACATACACATCTGTACCAAGGCTTATAGGATAAAAGAGTTGTAATTCTCAAAGTGTTCATTGTACACGGGAGGCTTCTTGGTTGAAGAGGCAAGTTGTACAAGGTGACCATTGTACACGGGAGGCTTCTTGGTTGTAGAGGCAGTTGTACAAAGGTAAAAGGTGTTCTCTTGGTGGAAGAGAAGGTGTACACATTTGGCGAAGGGGATTCGACAAGTGGTGTACATGTTGTATTGATTTTGGGTGGCAAGATCAAGGTTAAAGGAAAATCTCAAGCGGGTGGCTTGGCGACTGGATGTAGGTCATAAGGACCGAACCAGGATAAATCTCTTTGTTTGCGTTTGTCAATTTCTGAGATTTGTTTTCCTTTACATGCAAGTTATTTATTTTGTTTATTTACTTAACGCTAATCCTTCTAGTTTTAGATTTGTGTTGACTTGAGTTATTTCAGATCTATAGTTGCCTACAAGAGATAATTCCGCAATTAGTCCTTATCTCAACGATCCTACATTTAGTATCAGAGCAAGGTTCAAGGCAACAACCATACGAGGATGGCAACGGAGTTCCCTTCGTCACAATTCAAAGAAGGTCATTCTATACAACGTCCACCGCTATTTGACGGAACCAATTACAACTATTGGAAGTGTAGAATGAAGATATACTTGCAGTCACTCAACTACGACCTTTGGAACATCGTAGAAGCATCATACATCAAGCCTACAACCAACTACAACGCTTGGAGTGAAGATCAAAAAAAGAACGCGAACCTTGATGCCAAAGCAATGAATGCTCTATTCTGTGCCCTTACCAAAGAAGAGTTCAACCGAGTGTCAACAGCAACTTCTGCACATCAAATTTGGCATACTCTTCAGGTAACACACGAAGGCACTAGTAAAGTTAAGGAATCTAAAATATCTGTTCTTGTCCACAGGTTTGAGTTATTTAAAATGGAGAAGAATGAAACCATATCCGAAATGGTTACAAGATTCACCGACATCACCAATACTCTTGCATCCCTTGGAAAGGACTACACCCAAGTCGAAAGAGTTCGAAAGATCCTTCGTGCACTCACACCAGAATGGGAGAAGAATACAACCGCCATTGAAGAGGCGAATGATCTCTCAACTATGACATTAGAAAACCTAATCGGTAATCTAATGGTATATGAAGTGCAGTTAGAAGAAAGGAAGAAGGACGAACGACAACACCGTTCAAAGAAGAAAGAACTTGCCTTCCATGCATCTTCCGACACGGACAATGATGACGAAGAGGAGATGGCAATGCTCTCAAAGAAGTTCAGGAAATTTCTTAAGCAAGGTAAATTCAAGTGTTTTAATTGTGATAAAACAGGACATATGAAGATGGATTGCCCTTTGCTCAAGAAGAAAGATAAGTACAAGAGTAAGAAGTTCAGAAAGAAGAAGAACTATGAAACATCTTCAGAATATAGTGATTCCTCATCTTCTGATGAAGAAGAATCCACTGAACATGTTAACTTATGTTACATGGCCATAGAAGATGAAGAGGTATCATTTTCTGAACTCTCTGATGCATTTAATGAGTTATTTATGAATCTGAAAAATGAAAAACTGAAAAACAGATTTTTGTTAAAAGAAAATGAGAAACTTTTACAGGAAAATTCTGTTTATGCATTACAATGTTCTTCTATAAATTCTCAACAAGATGAAACTGAAAATGTCATATCATTCTTGAAAACTGAAAATGAGAAGTTTATAAAAGAAAACATTTTTTGAAAATGGAAACTAAGTCTTTGAATGATAAAATTTCTATATTAGATAAAGACATGTTAGTTTTCAAAAAGAAATATGAAGATCTTATGCAAAATGTGACTAATTTAATAAAGGAAAAGAAAAATTAAATGATCTATTATCTTTTCAGAATTTGTCACATGATAATCATGGTATTGGTTTTATTGCAAAATCTTCATGTTATAATCATCCATATAGTTATTTTGTAAAAAGTAAGACTAAGAAAAGTAAGTTTATATGGATTCTAAAGAACTTAAATGTTTATGATAAAAATACATATATTGCTTCATACATGCATGATATATGTGATTCTTGCAATTATGTATATACTAACAGGTGGAAATCAAATTCTAAATGGATTTGGAGTCCTAAAGGTTAGATATGATCTTTTATATTGGTACCAACTAACGTTTATCTTGCAGGTACCATATAAAAAATTTTTTGATAAAGATCAACTATGTATATATGTACTAATATACTTGTTGCAAGGGGAGAACAAAATATTTCTCTATCTGTTATAACCCATTTCTGCAGGGGGAGGAAAAGATAACATATTTTTTGCAGGGGGAGGACTTGTGCACACAAAGCGTCGTCATCAAAAAGGGGGAGAATGTTGGAACCTACTTCGATGAAGACGTTTATGAAGATCAATTCATTTGGAGCTCTTACACATGACGAATCAAGAGTCCGACATGATCAAGATGTGCCAAGAAGAGTTGATAGAGTGTGGGTTGTATATGTGGAATAGAATGTAAAAGCCTTGTCACAAACACTCATATCACAGCCTTGTTAGTCGACTTACAAAATCTTATAGTCGACTAATCAAGTGTGTAGTCGACTAACCCAAAAGCCCAAGTCGACTAATCATGTGTCCTGAAACAGCCCAACTCTCTGTTTCTGTATTAGTCGACCAACAGTCAACTATAGTCAACTAATACATGTTCTAGTCGACTAACCCTTGTCCCCAAGTCGACTAATAACTGGTCAAGTCGACTGTAAAGTAGTTGCAGTCGACTTGAAGTAGTTATTCTGAAACTGTTCTTTCAACGGCCACTGACCTAGTCGACTAATAGCTAAACATAGTCGACTAATAGAAGGAATTTTGTCTAGGCTAGTCGACTAACTCTATGGGCAAGTCGACTAATAGGCTGTTCTGACTGTTGGACAGTTTTTGTTATCTGGTCTTTTGTGCAACTGTTTTCAACGTTCCTTTGATTCAAATTGCACCTATTAACTCCCTAACTAACCCTAGTCTTCAGCTATAAATAGGGAAGTTATTGCAAAGGCCATTTACCAAGAGTTTTTTTCAGTTTTCCAAAAAGCCAAAATCTGCAAATCTGAAAAACTGTTTTCTAACTTCAGTCTTCACCAAATTCCAAATTCCATTTGTGAAGTCCTCTGAAGTTTGTCTCCTATACTAGACCTTGTCCACATACACATCTGTACCAAGGCTTATAGGATACAAGAGTTGTAATTCTCAAAGTTTTCATTGTACACGGGAGGCTTCTTGGTTGAAGAGGCAAGTTGTACAAGGTGACCATTGTACACGGGAGGCTTCTTGGTTGTAGAGGTAGTTGTACAAAGGTAAAAGGTGTTCTCTTGGTGGAAGAGAAGGTGTACACATTTGGCGAAGGGGATTCGACAAGTGGTGTACATGTTGTATTGATTTTGGGTGGAAAGATCAAGGTTAAAGGAAAATCTCAAGCGGGTGGCTTGGGGACTGGATGTAGGTCACAAGGACCGAACCAGGATAAATCTCTTTGTTTGCGTTTGTCAATTTCTGAGATTTGTTTTCCTTTACATGCAAGTTATTTATTTTGTTTATTTACTTAACGCTAATCCTTCTAGTTTTAGATTTGTGTTGACTTGAGTTATTTCAGATCTATAGTTGCCTACAAGAGATAATTCCGCAATTAGTCCTTATCTCAACGATCCTACATATACTTTCACCTTACTATTCTCATTTCTTGGCTTCCTTCTGATCTCCTTGGTGTTCTTTACCCTTTTTTCCCCTTGAGATTAGCTTGGTCTAAACAATTACAATGCTTGGTTATAATCTTTATTTCTAGGATTTTATAATACCACTCTTATTTGGACAATGAGATGATTTTGGCCTTTAAATGGTTGAAGAATCTTGATCAATCATTTTAGGAATTGATCTTCTTGATCAAGAAGGATACAAGACCCTTTAATTTTAAGAAACATACCTTCATTGAATAGAAATTTAATCCAATTAGTATCCTATCAGAATAAGAAAATTCACAATCGCCTGAAAAGGAAACTGCTTCACCTTGATTTGCTTCTTCTGCTTCAAGCCATCGTCTTATCCAGCTCAATTGAATTTTCTTAGACCGTCGTCTCCTCTTGAAAACAAGAAAAAATCCTAACATTCCCAACTCTTCTTCTCTTTAAAATCCTCATCTCTACTCTTCACCTACTCCTCTAACCAAATAAGGCCATAAAGTACTAACTCTACTTTTAAAGATTAAACGCTAGATCTGGGACTTGTGGGCTGATCTTATTATTTGTTAAGGTAGCAACTTAATTAATCTGCTTTAAGGTTCTAAAGTCATGTTTGATAAAAATTAAAGTTTTAAGCCTATTTATCTTTTTAAATAAATTATATAATTAATTATGGAAAATTTTGATACAACCACCTACTTTACTTCATAATTAGAAATAAAACTCAGCTTCATAATTTTTTTCACTATAGTCTCATCCACGTCAGCATAATCTGATTCCTCCCCAATCACTACTTCTTTACATATTTTAATTTTCTATTTTACCCTTCCCCATCACCCCCAACATTACTCTCCCCTCAACCTTCACCCAGACACTGAGTTATTCGCGGATCGACCTTTTACTAATCTCGTTTGTTCGTGTTCGCGATGAGTTTTGTTTGCATTTAGATTTGAAAATTATTAGGGATCATTCGATGTCAGTAGATAAAATCTGCTAATGATGGCAATGCTGATATGAGCTTCGTGACTCATGATCGCAGCCATTTATGTGCTCTGACTTAGAAATAGAGCATTTTGTGAGGACTACGATTATGGTGTCGCATTCCTCATAAAGGCTCAATATAGAACATTTTTGTGAATACTACGATCATGATCGTAATCTTAATAAGTGGACTGCGATCATAGCCGCGGTCATGTAAAGACTCAGAAACATGATATATTTGCGAGGAATACAATCATAATCACGGTCCTCATAAATAATACACTTTGTAAGGTATACGATCATACTGGCAGTCTTCTATATTTCGATCATTTTGTGAGGACTGCGATTATAATCGCAGTCCTAAAAAATAAGACATTTTCGAAGCAGTCCATTTTCTTGAAGTAATTACTTAGGACATTTTTGTTTTTCACGTTGATGAGCGGTTCAACACTTGACACGTGGGCGCACATTCTTACTTTAAAAAAAGAGGTGGCTGAAGCGAATAAATTTATGTGAGTGAGTTTTTACGTAATTACGGTTTGACATACGGGAGTGTAGCGAAATGTCCCATTAATTATTTTACTATTGATCTAAAGACTTGTAGTTAAAGAATTTTGTTTTCGAAATAATATGTTAATTTTTTCACTTTCTACGATCTGAATGTTACAATTTTTTTCACTTTCCATGTCATGAAAGTAACAGTTCCTTTCAATGTTACAAACATCTATATTGTGAGCGGATCTAGAAGGAATCGGGCTTTTATGGGGCAAGCCCTCGGCCTTGAAAGAAATGAGGTAAGACTTTCAAAGTCACTCTGGACAGGAGAATCGAGTCTATTCAGAAGTAATCACATCAATTCTCCAATCCTAACGAAGTTATTTCCCCAGAGTCCAATGAACAACAACGATTACTTAGGACCAGCTTTTGAATTTGCGACATCGTGGTAGAATCATAACCAACGGCACACAGTGCAAATAAGTGATCACGATAATCATATCTTCTCTTTAATGAAACAGGTAGTCATAAAAGATGTTCGTCTGTTTTGATTCATTATCTTCTCTCTGACCACACTAGTGGTCGTAAAAAATGTTTCATTAAAAATACATGTTGGGCTCAGGCCCATTTCATTGTATGAATTTATGAAATTTTCAAAGGCTAATAATCCCTTGCTCTGCTAATGGGCTGCAAACTGGGCTTGTTTGAGTGCCCTTTTGCAAAATTTGGGATTTGACGTGCATACTTTTTTTTATTTGGATAGGATTCTAATTGAAGCCCACATTCTTGAAAATCTTCTTAGAAATGTTCACATAAAAAAGAAGAAAAGAAAAACTTGTTAAACACACTTGTTCTAAGTTTAAGTTCAGACTATTAGTTGTTTAAATTTTGTGAATTATCGTTATTATTGTAGGTACATCAACTTCGGCTCTGGTTGGCTAGTTCTTATGAAAGAAGAAAGAACGGAAATGAGAAGAAAATTTAGAGGGAAATAAAATAAGGAAATGGAAACAAAAGGACTGGCGACCTTGTTTTTATTTGGCTTTTTTGTTTTTTTGGCTTAAATTCACCTACGTCGGGTTCGCACTGAGGACTACTCGGAAATAAATTCAGGACTTGTCCACTGGCTGATGTCGGGAAATGAAATGTCCGCATGGTCGTGGTTACTTGGGACCGTGGCAACCTAATCACTCAAAACTCCTAATTAGCATACAAGATTAATATTAGTTTGTTACATATTTCATTGTGGGTCCCCCACCAAAACAATGTTTTGCTGACATTTAAGCAATATATGATAAATTTATCTGGTTTCTTATTTTATTATATATTTGAGGCATCCCTGTTGCTCTGTAGGTGGATGACCATGGGCTTAATATATATATTATTGATACATTTATCCAAGATAGGTGCCTGTGTAGTTTTCTATGGTGTCAAGAAAGTCTTTAGTCGCTCAAATGGTTGACAAAGAAAGAGTATCTACAGCCCGAATAATTGTGGAGCTCAACCAAACGTACTCATTGACAGATTTTTCTTCTTTTATCCTTGAAAAGAAGCTGACAAAATGCAGAAATTAAATTAATGGTGAGTAGAAGGAAGAGTCAGTTTGAGGTGAAGAAGTCATTTAGACCTAATACCACACATCCATGACTTTGATTTTATTTCTTCTACTTGTCTTAATCCTTGGATGAGAGAAAATACTTTTATATATAGATCTTGAAACAGTACTTTTTTGTCTCCAAAAGTACCTAAAATTGAGTGAGAATTAATGAATAGAATAACCAAATCAGTTTAATCAAGCGGTACGATAGTTTCTTCCTCCTTGTTTCTTCATTGAGAGGTTATTAATATAGATTTTAACATAGATTAGTACTTACAAATATGCAATAAAAATTAGTTAAATTAAGCCCCCTTGATGAAATTAAAGAAAATTTTGTTTTGACAATTGGGTAGGGAAATAATTTTCCCCTAATTAAGAATATATTATAGTAGCACCTCATGTTGCACTGGCAAAACACAAACTAAGCAACATGCTTGCAAGTAAACAAACAATTCTGTGCCTATCATTCATCATCGCCTCGGGCTCATGCAAGGAACCTTCTGGTTGAATAAGTACATATGTACATGTGTACATATGTATAGAGGAATCTGTATCTCAGCCGCCAGCTGAGAGAGACTATGTCAGCTGGCGCAAAGTGGCTGAATTTTAACCACTATTTGACTATGGTATCAAGATCGCAGTTTTATATGAGGACTGTGACAATATCGCAGTGATTTTATGAGGACTGTTGTCATGGTCGCAGTCTTTTCTAAGGACTGCGACCAAGGTCGCAGTCTTTTGCTGAAGACTGCGACCAAGGTTGCAGTATTTTCCTGAGGGCTGCTACCAGGGTCACAGTCCCAATTTACACTAAAATTATATGATTTTTTAGGACTGCGACCATGTTACAGTGGGCTGCGACCAAGTTGCAGTGGGTTTGCGACCATATTATAGTGACAGCTGAGAGAATCTCTCTCAGCTGGCAGCTGAGGTACATTTTTCACATATGTGTGTGTGTGTGTGTCTGTGTGTGTGTGTATGTAACTCAGCCGCCAGCTGAGAGAGACTCTTTCAGCTGTCACTTCAATATAAGATCATGTATGATCCTAGCATAAAAATCATCCCAGTTATATGACCAATCTTAAAATATCATCTCGGAATCATAATATTCTACACCTTGGTCCAACAATGGAATGCGAATTGGTGAAATGATTGATTTGGGCTCAATAATAAAAGGAACGGAAACAAATACTGACTTGAAAATATGACTTAAATCAAGTTTAGGTTTAAAAGTCAGTTTTGGTTCATAGTTGGTTCCAAATCAAAGAATTTAATTCACATTCATGATTTATCAATGGAATGTGACTATCCAAAATAAGTGATTTAATTTCAAGATTTATAGATATAGGAATCAATGTCGGCTTGATATTTGGGTCCAAATTGGGTAAGGATACTGGAGTCAACATAGATTTGAAAATTAGAACTGAATCACAAAGTTGGGGATCGGGTTCACATTCACAATCAAGTTCAATTTACTTGAAGTGAAAACTTGCCAATCTATCCAAGGTTTGGGATTGGTCTAGTTCAAGTTGGTGTGTTGAAATTGAATCTTGATTAAAGTCTCCAAGACACCATGATTCAGTGGTCTCATCAATCTCATCAATATGGCTAGAAGTGTCAGGGATGGTCACACATTGATAAGGAAGAGTTTCCTCCTTCCTATAACGGTCCTCTAATTTATTTAATTTTGCTTCTAACCTATTGATATACTGGATATAGGCGTCCATACTTTTGTCTAAGTCAATAGGTTTTCTTGGTGTGGTGGTAGATGAAAAATTATGGATTTTAGATTTGGTAATTTTGATGGGATCGTGAGTCTTTCGGTTTTTGAATTCGTCACTCGACCTCTTGCAAGACTTCCTTCCTATTTTCCCAATGAATTGATTCTACTATCAGTTAGGGAAAAGGAGTATATGAAGATAATTGTTGGAAAGATGATTAACAATATGACTCAGGGGAGTTGTATATTGACTAGGTGAAGAATAGAGATGATTATTCTGACTTTGTTCATAATATTGGGATTTGGGCATGTGTTGAGTCTGATAAAACCAATCACTTGGTTGGTTAAAGTTATGCCATGCTGGATTGGTAAAATTCAAGCCAAAAGAGTTCGGGGTGAAATATAAATTTACATTCACATGGGAAAATTTGTAATTATTATCCATATCACACAAAAAGCAATTCAAAACAAAAAAAAGAAAAAAAATCTAGCATATGTTATGTAAACCTTAGACCTAGATGAATCTTAACTGGTTAGACTGTCCATGACAGTTATGTTGCAGTAATCTGACCACAAGTTAATTGGCCAGATAGGTGGCAAGATCAGTGGGAGGTATTTGTGCTAGAGCAATCGGCCTAATTATGCCAAATCACTATTTTTTGAGGTTTAATCTCTTAATCCCCTACCAAGTCAACAATTTGATAAGACTCAAACTCTAATAACTTTCTCCTTAGGTCAATCTCCTGTTGAGTCCGAGCCCTGGGCCAACGTCTACTCAGAATTTAATTAGGGTTAGGTTAGTGAGTGAGGAGATAGTTTGTGGGCCAAGGAGGGTAATTACTTCCCCACCTTATCTTGATTATTGGATTTGTCCTTAAATCATGTTCATGCAAGTGTGCAAGTATATAGATAAGTAACACTTAAAGCAATTATAAATCACCTAAAAGTGTTTGCTAATCCAGATGCAATGCATACCTATCTTATCTCCAGCACTCTTCAATAGTAATGAAAAGAAACGAATTAAACAAATGCATATGACGCAAAGTCTAACTGTTTTTTAAGCGATTACAAGCACGAGTTACTATTGGATTAAAAATTAGTGTGTAGAACATGTTAACATGTAAATATAAAAACTGCAGAAGATATAAAATTGCAATTCAATTACCCTGCAAAGAAGCAGGGTGACTAACTCTACTATATAGCCACGGAAACACAGTTTTTGCCAAGTTTGCGCAGCTTGGTGGTAGAGTCAGGCACTCTGCCTTCTTGGGCAGAGCCAAAAAGCCTTTATTGATGTTCTGCAACTGCCAATTTTCTGTAATGTCCCTGCACACAAAAACAGAGAAGAAAGATTACCTAACTAATAAATAAAAGAAATATTGTTTCTCCCCGACAACGGTGCCAAAATTTAAATGTTGAAAAACAAAGAGAGATGAGCTAGAAGGATGTTATCTGAATGTAGGCATATGTCTCTCGCTTTTCGCAATTTAACCATGATAGTAAGTGGCTAAGAGGGTCGAATCCATAGGGAGGAATGCGATAGAAGCTTTTCGGTATCTTTTTAAATACTAAATTGGTTAAATGGTTCTTCTTTTTTTTGAAAAGAAAAAGAATTATATTTAAGTGTTAGAGGTAAAAATAAAAAGCGGAAGATAGAAATTGATAATAAACTAGGATTTTTAAAAGAATTAAAGAACAAGACATACTAATCATCTACCACCACTAACTTACTAACCTATGCAAGAATATACTTCACTTTGTATCATAAAAGTTATATCTTGGAGTTGCATTCAATTCAAGTAAGATGCATAAGATGAAAAAAGCGAATTTGAAATAATCACTAATTAAAACTTAACATTAGACTATCAAAGCCTTCCAAGTATAGAATAAGAAGAATAATCGGACTTCAACATTAATAAAAAGGCAATCTATGTATAGAATAAGAAAAACTATTGACTAGTATTAGCAAATAATAGATTTAATTAGTCATCGTCATGTGCCTTCAAGAATATTAGTTTATTCTAGGGTTTAAGCATGCATATGATTCAATCGGTCATCTAACACATATTAGAAGTAGTGGTGAATAGAGACTAATAAGCTATGAGATAAATTAGCTATGCATGGTAGAAACTAAAGAAAGCATGGTAAAGAAGATTGTATAATAATAAAGAAAAAGCAAGTAAATAACAAATAAAAGAGAAATTGGAAAAAAGAATAGAAGAATCTTATTATTGATGTTGTCACCTTCAATAGCAAAGAGCTTCCTCCTTCTTTACAATTCAAAACTTGAACTAAATCCTAAGAAATCACAAAAGAAATTTGAAAAAAACTAAAGAAAAATTCTAAGTTATGATATCTAGAATTAACTTTGATATAACTCTCTGCTACTGCCCCTAGAGTGGTATTTATAGGAAAATAGATGGTAGAATCCCAGTCGAACTCATACACCCAACCACCAATAGTGGTTGATCGTACACATATTTTGCATTCTTTTCATTACACTCCTACATTTGTGGTGTAATAAATCTGCTAATTTTCTTGTCTTAAATATCTATTTTGCAGAAGATAATAATGAAGAGAAAGAGGATTAATCCAAATAAATACCAGTTAAAATCAGATTTAACTGGATCTATTTGGTTAGCTGAGGATAATCCCAGATCTAGTTAGAACAAATCAAGAATTGGGGAAAATATTCAGCTGAAGATCAGAGCAAATCAGAAAGATAACACCAAATGAAAACCGGTAAAATTTAGATTTCTTTAAATCCATTTTGGTTAGCTAAATATCAACCGAGGATAATATCAAATACAGAGAAGATCAACGGATAGGATGAAGCAAGTTTGACTCAGATTCTGACTGGATACATTTTAATATTTGAATCATAACTTTCGCTACCGAATCTCAAATCAGATGATAAAAGATGATCCAAAAAGAAGATTTAAAGGGGCTACAACTCTTATGTTGATCACTGTTTCAAATTCTATAATCTGTTAAGCAATATTCAGCAATCAACACTCCATCAAGCTGTAGAACAGAATTCTGGATAAATCCAGTTTGGAGATAAGGGGAAGATTGAAATTCAAAAATAGCCAACTCTTCCTATCTCCCTACACTCTACCTTATCATTATTTTTTCTATAAATACCTGTATTCATTGAGAGATGAGGGGACATCAGAGGGCTGAAAAGCTAGAAAAAGAAAGTTTTGAGCGTTGTAATGCGAGATTGGAGAGGTCAAGAGCTTTGTATTTGATGCTTATGGAATAAAATTCAGAATTCTTCTTTACGATCTTGCGCCGTTCAGTCTAAGTTTTTCTTTAATTTTCTCTTTATTTTTTTCTATTCTTTTCTTTCATATTTGATTCCATGAAGTCATCTCTTTTCTTTTATTAGCTTCTTTTGTTTCAGCATCGCTTGGAGGAGAGAGACAACAAGGCGACGATAAGAAATAAGTTCACTGGTTCATCTTCCTCTTCCCTTCGTACCAATCTTTTAATTTATTTTCTTATTTTGGGTATTCAAATCTTCGCAAAAAGGTTAGTATTTCTTTCTTCTTTTGCTTTCTTCATATTTTTATTTTTCTTTTGCTTTCTTCTTCAAGATCTTTATTTATTTATTTATTTTTGAAAAAATAAAATTTCAACCTTCATCCAAGGGATTTCTCAACTAGAATAAGATAAAAGTGAGATTTTTAATAACCAAAATTTCAAGAACAAGTCTCTGTGGATTCGATCCTATACTTGCCACTACACACTTTACCAAAATGATTTTAGTAAGTTTAGGTTTTATAACTTGTACGTGATTCAACAACGATGGAGTTTTTCTTGAATTTCGAATCGCGAACAGTTTTTGGCGCCGTTGCCGGGGACTTTTGAAAATTTTTGGTTTTGAAAAATCAACATCTAATCTTTTTTCTCGTTTAATATTAAAAAAATTTTAAAAAACCTAAAAAAAATTTATTAAAAAAATTGTCAAAAATTAAAAAAAATTCAGAATTCTTTTTATTATTTTTCTTTTCATCCCTAAGATTTAATTTCAATTTTCTTTTACAGGGATATTGCATGAATAAAAGAAGACTTGCACAACAAAAAGAAACTTGCTTACTTATGACATATTGCTTTGCTAAAATAAAAATAAATAAAAACTTGCTTGCTTCAGAGTCGCCGGAAAGGTTAGTATTTTCTAACTCTACCCACGAATCTCTTGTCAGTGGGGTTTTGGAGGTGCTTATTGATTGAATTTTGTGCTGCATTAGTGCATATTTGCATAAAAAGATCTTAAGAGCTGTCCCCCCTCACATAAGGTGGGGATTTCATCACTCGTTCCTTGGCTCAAAAATCACAACCGCATATAAGTTTTTTCCCAAGCTTGAACTAATTTAAAATCAATTAGAACTCAGCCACTAGGATTTCGAGTTCATTTAAGTGGAACTATTTTGGAAAGACTCCGGTGAACACTTTCAAGCTCGCGAAAGAGGGCTTTCTTATCTAGAAAGGGTGACTTAGCCATTGCGGCGGTGCCTGGCCTGGAAGAAGGACTGAGGAACTTTCCTGTCTAAGAAAGGGTGGCTGAATTTAGTAAGTGCCCGGCCTGGGGGGAGAACCGAATCGCTTGTTTGATGGGTTTAACGGTAAACCCACTATCCTTCCAACCCAGTTAGGAGCTGTCTAACTAGGAAGAATTCTATTCTCTTAAGATTAGTGTGAAAAAAAACTGATTACCTTTAAATTAAATTCAAGATAAAAAAACACTTGATTGCAATTGATTGGTTGAGTAATCTTGTGTGTAATCTTATCTAGGATTTAGAAAATCCTTCATCAGGGCAGTACCCTGGTTCATGCGAAAGTGGGTTCGTATTAAGGGTTGATTAGAATCCATTATTGTTTCTGACCCTACTGCAACAATGGGTGACACTAATGAAACCAAACAAATGACCTAAAAGGACTACATGTATCCTACAAGGTCCACCCAACCTTCCTGTATCACCTTGCCAGCTCTTACGGCAAATTTCGAGATTAAATCCGGGATGATACAGATGCTTCCAGTCTTTCGGAGATTGGAAAATGAGAACCTATATCAACACGTTAGGGAATTTGAGGATATTTGTGGGACCATGAAGTATCATCAAAGGACAGAAGAATCCCTAAAACTTAGGTTATTCCCATTTTCTCTAAAAGAAAGAGCCAAATCTTGGCTTCTTTCTCTCCAACCGGGTTCAATTTCTACTTGGGTAGGATTAGCCGAAACCTTCTATAGGAATTTCTATTCTAAGTAGAAAACTACTACCATACGTCAAGCCCTCAACACCTTCCATCAACTACAAGGGGAGACGTTCTTCACTTATTTTGAAAGATTCAAGGATCTGTTACTTGAGTGTCCCCATCACGGATTCGAAAAGATCCGTTTGATTCAAATTCTTTACGAAAGGTTAGACTACTCGAATAAGACCATGATTGAATCCCTTTGCAATGGAACATTCACGAGCAAAACAGCCGATGATGCATGGCAATTCTTTGAAGAGGTAGCAGAAAATACTCTAGAATGGGAGCATGTTAGTGTTGATAATAAGCAACTTACCACCTCAACTGCCACTAAGAAGGGTGATATACATAAAGTCAACCCTAATTTTGAAAGTGATGCCAAATTGATATCAGTAGTACGAAGACTCGAAGCATTAGAATTGAGCAAGGGAGCACAATCTTCAGCTCCTGAACCATCCAAGCCAGTGGTGTCTCCCATTTGTATCCTTTGTGACAGCCAAGACCACTTGGTTGAACAATACCCCGGATTGCCAATTATCAAAGCGGAGCAAGCAAATGTACTCAATACATTTCGCAAGCCGAATCCCAACAACAACCCATTAAGTGAAACATACAATCCAGGATGGCGGAATCATCCCAACCTTTCATGGAAGTCTCCTTATGGACAAGGATATGGTGGATCATCATCATTTCAAGGACCATCTTCTAATAATCAATTTCACAAGGGAAATCAATTCAATACAACACCATCTGTTCCTCCATATGTCCCTCTCAATCAAAGAAAACTATCTTTAGAGGACACTCTCCAACAATTCATGCAGAGCCAACTAATAACTAATCAAACTCAAGCCCAAATGTGTCACAATCTGGATCAGACGACAGCCAGGCTCGAGGTTCAGATAGAACAGTTAGCTGCAATTGTTAGGGAGAGAAAGAATGGACATTTCCCTAGTCAAACTGTGCCCAACCCGAGAGGACAACCTGCTTCTCAAAATACTCCAACAGGCCAGTTTGAAATTAGTTCTGATTCAAACAGTCAAGTCTAATCCATCCACACTTTACGGTCAGGCAAGAGAGTGGACAACAAAGTCCAAGATCCACCAAACAATCCTAATATTGTAAAAGAAAAAGAAAAAAAGGAACCAAAGGAGTCAATAAAGAAAGATGATCAAGTTATTGTTGACAATCAAGATAAATCTTTTGTGCCCAAAGCCCCATTTCCTCAACGTCTTCAACCAACTAGGAAGAAAAATCACTGTAAGGGAATTTTGAAAGTTTTCAAAAACGTCCAAATCAATATTCCGTTCTTGGATGCCATTAATAAGATACCTTCATATGCTAAATTTCTAAAAGACCTAACCACGGTCAAGAGGAAAAGTTCTATGCCTCATGAAGCTACATTTGCTACACAAGCATCATGTCTCATCCAGCAACCCATTGCACCCAAATATGAGGATCCAGGGAGTCCAACTATTTCTATTAGGACAGGAGATCAGGTTATGGATCGGTGTCTGCTAGATTTAGGGGCAAGTGTAAACCTTTTACCCTATTCTGTGTACAAACAATTAGGTTTGGGGGAGTTACAACCCACTAACCTTACATTGCTTCTAGCAGATAGGTCAGTTAAGGTCCCCAAGGGAATTATTGAGGATGTTATTTTGAAGGTCGACGAATTCTATTTTCCTGCTGACTTTGTGGTCTTAGACACTGAACCAGTTAGAGATCCAAGCAATCACTCCCCTGTGATTTTAGGGAGACCATTCCTTGCTACTGCTGATTCTATTATTAGATGTAGGAATGGAGTCATGACCTTGTAATTTGGTAATATGATAGTTGAGTTAAACTTTTTTCATACTAGTTCCCAACCACATGTAATGGACGATCATGAGGAGATCAACATGATTGATGTGTCGGTCAATCACACCTTTGAGGAGTCTTGCTATAAAGACCCCTTGGAAAAATGCTTGGCCCATTTTGGAATGAATTTTGATATTGAGGAGTCTATAGAAGAGGTGAACGCATTGTTAGATTCTGTCTCCATTATGGACACCAATTTATGGAGACATAAGGTAGAACTCTCACCACTGTCAACATCTGTTCCTGTTCCATCAATCGATGAGCCTCCCAAGTTGGAGCTCAAACTTTTACCTGACACATTAAAGTATGACTTCTTAGGTAAGTCAGAAATCTTGCCTGTAATCATATCATCTCATTTAGATAAGGACCAAGAAGAAAAGTTGCTAGATGTTCTTGAGGAACATAAGGAAGCCATAGGATAGACCATAGCAGACATCAAGTGAATTACCCCTCTGTAGTAATGCATCAAATTCATCTTGAAGAGAATGCCAAGACCTCGAGAGAACCACAGAGGCATTTAAACCCTGTTTTGAAAGAGGTGGAGAGAGCGGAGATAATAAAATTATTAGATGCGGGTATCATTTATCCTATCTCTGATAGTCGGTGGGTTAGTCCAATATTAGTTGTACCCAAAAGTCCAGAGTCACAGTTGTTACTAATGAGAACAATGAGTTGATTCCAACTCGTGTTCAAACTGGTTGGCGAGTGTGCATAGACTATAGAAAACTCAACTCCATGACTAGGAAAGATCATTTTCCTCTGCCTTTCATCGACCAAATGTTAGAACGTATCGCCGGTCACGCATACTATTCCTTCCTCGATGGTTATTCAGGATATAACCAAATCCACATTGCTCGTGAGGACCAAGAGAAAACGACATTCACATGTCCGTTGGCACATTTGCATATCGTCGCATGCCCTTTGGGCTATGCAATGCACCGGCTACTTTTCACTGGTGTATGTTGAGCATCTTTTCAGATATGGTTGAGTGATTTCTAGAGGTTTCATGGATGACTTCTCTGTCTTGGGTCTACTTTCGATGAGAGTTTATATCATCTATCATTGGTATTGATAAGATGCAAGGAGAAGAACCTAGTTCTTAATTGGGAAAAAATGCTATTTCATGGTGAAATCTAGGATTGTCTTAGGACACATTGTTTCTGATAGAGGTATAGAGGTTGATAAAGCTAAGGTTGAGCTAATCACCAAATTATCACCTCCTAGAACTGTACGGGAGGTGTGATCTTTCCTAGGCCATGCTAGATTTTACCGCCGCTTTATCAAAGATTTTTTCAAAATCTCCAAACCTCTTTGTGATCTTCTAGCAAAGGATGTTCCTTTTGAGTTCACCCCTTCTTGTTTGGAAGCCTTTGAAAGGCTAAAGACCGAGTTAACCACGGCACCCGTCATCCGACCACCTGTTTGGAAACTCCCATTTGAGGTGATGTGTGACGCTTCCGACTATGGTGTAGGGGTTGTCCTAGGCCAACGAGTGGATAAACTTCCTCATGTTATTTGCTATGCCAGTAAGACTCTTAACGATGCCCAACTGAATTATTCCACCACTGAAAAAGAGTTGTTGGTAGTCGTTTTCTCTCTTGACAAATTCCGTCCATACCTTATAGGTTCTAAGGTCCTAATCTACACCGATCATGCAGCTTTAAAGTACCTTCTCACGAAAAAAGATGCTAAAGCCCGTTTAATCCCGTTGGATCTTACTCCTACAGGAATTCGACTTACAAATTCATGATAAAAAGGGAGCGAGAATGTTGTAGCAGATCATTTGTCTAGGATTGTGGTCGAATCTATGTCCGACTCACTACCTGTCCTTGAGACATTCCTGATGAGCATTAATGTCCGTCTCCTCTTCAATTGTTCCGTGGTATGCTGACATTGTGAATTATCTTGTCACGGAACAGATGCCCAATTCATGGACCAAGCAAGAACGATTGCGTTTCTTAGCTAAGATCAAATGGTTCTTCTGGGATGAACCATACTTGTTCAAGTATTGTCCGATCAGATCATTCGACGCTGCATTCCTGACTCAAAATTTAGGAGCATCCTTTCATTTTGCCATGACCAAGCCTGTGGAGGTCATTTTAGTGGGAAGAAAACTGCTGCAAAAATTTTACAATGTGATTTTTATTGGCCACTCTATTTTGTGGCGCTCATGTCTATTGTCAATCATGTGATCGTTGTCAACGATTAGGGAAGATTGCGCGCCGGAATGAAATGCCGTTAACCCGATTTTAGTTGTCGAAATCTTCGATGTTTGGGGCATTGACTTCATGGGTCCCTTTCCTATATCCCATGGATACCAATATATCCTTGTAGCAGTTGACTAAGTCTCTAAATGGATAGAGGTGGTAGCATATAAAACAATGACCACAAAGTTGTGGTAAACTTCTTGAAAGAGAATGTATTCTCTCATTTTGGCTTTCCTCATGCAATCATCGGCGATGGTGGAAAACATTTCTGTAATCGTACATTTGAAGCCTTAATGAGAATATTGCATCAATCATAGAGTAGCCACCCCTTACCACCCACAGACTAGTGGCCAAGTAGAAGTTTTCAATCGAGCCATCAAGACCATTCTAGAGAAAACTGTGAACACCTCTAGAAAAGATTGGTCTCTTCGCCTGACTGATGCCTTATGGGCATATAGAACTGCATTCAAAGCTCCTATTGGAATATCTCCATATAGGTTAGTTTATGGCAAGGCTTGCCATCTTCCTGTCGAGTAAGAACATAAAGCATACTGGGCAGTCAAACTCTAAATTTGATCTAGACAAGGCAGGAGAGTCTAGGAAACTTCAACTAGATGAGCTTGAAGAGATAAGAAATGATGCATATGACTGTTCAAACGGAACAAAGATCGTATGAAGATTATGCATGATAGGATCATAACTCGGAAGGAATTTCAACCAGGGTAAAAAGTCTTGCTGTACATTCCTGTCTACATCTCTTTCCGGGAAACTGAAATCTCGTTGGACCGGTCCATACATTGTTTATAAGGTACACTCACATGGTGCAGTTGAGGTCCACAATACCACGGATGGTACCACTTTTCAAGTAAATGGCCATCGTTTAAACCATACCGTGAGTATTTGAGCCCTAAAGTAGAGGAAATCTTTCTCGAATATCCTGTTTATCAGATTGACCTCTATATATATTAGGGAACCATTATGTACTATACTTTTTTTATTTTTGTCTCTTAACTAGACAATGATTAATGACATCTACTCGTCCTCATCAGGTACTACCTACCCTTCACATTCTTACATTTGCAACATGTATGCATTCATTCATACATTGAGGACAATGCATGAGATAAGTG